>LR750742.1:215202-242740 GCA_902729485.2 Mus minutoides
TGCCACTAAATAGCAAAGAATACTGAAGGAGCAATTGAGGAAGGCACCTGATGTTGATCTGTACACAAATATGCATATACATGTGCTCTCACACATACAAAGAATATCGCAAAATATTAAATAGAAAATCTGTTTTCTCTGGGCTTGAAGACATTCATGTATCCATTTTATAGCTTTTATCATACTTGTCAGGATTTTATATTTGTTTACTTTGTCCTTTCAATGTGGTAGACACTTAAGATCCCACAGAGTTCTAGCTTTTGATGAGCATTTGAAATGTCTTCTTCGCTAATTTGCTTCCCTAGAAGCCATTTCATTTTCTGATGGCCTCAGTGATGGGGGTGTGAATGGAGAGGCTGACTATGCTCCCCAGACACTCTAGAAAGCCTCCTCACAGTAGGGGAAGAAGGTAACATTGCTTATTTATAACATAATTCGTTAGCCCTCCCACGAGTTTCTGTGGGGAGAAAATGAATTTTAGTTCTTTCATTACCAAGGCACTTTGAATAGCTTACATAACTCATCCTGGCTTCTTATCCCTAAAATCTCAAGTCTTGCTTTGGATAATCTGCTGTGTATGTTAACTCTGCCATAGATGAGGGTGAAATGGCAGGTTGTATTTAAGGGCTTATACTTCTGAGCTTATGAATCTATTGCTCTCAGATAATACTGACTTTGCTAATAAAGTAATAGTTAATGAAATAATTTACATATGACACATATTTTGGTCCTCTAGCCTCACATTGCACAATGAAATTCAGCCTTTAAAATGTCTAAATTAAGGTACTAGAGACATTACTTTGCAGCTAAGAGCACTGGCTACAATTTTCAGAAGACCCAGCACATAATGCCAGCTCACAATGGTTTGTAATGCAAGTCTCAGAGAGTCCAATACCATTCTCACCTCCACAGCCATTGTACATGTGGTGCAGACAAATATTCATCAATAAATAACACATAAACAAACTAAAAGAAAAACATCTTTAAAATATCTAAATAAAATGTATTATGTCAGTAATTTCAAATCCCTAAATGTATATTTTCAATACAATTTTTAATTTTTACTGTAGGTAAATGGTAACTTTCAGATTCTCTACCTACTTATTATTTGGCTTTTAAAGAGTAATGTTTGATGGAATTAGTCAGTCTTATTTGCTATACATAACATCCACAGGTATATAAGTAGTAGTAATTGATAATTATGAGTTACTAATTTTTTTCTATTCTTGTAAAGTAACTGACACCATTTTACAAACTTATTTAAAAAATATTATCCAGCCTTTGTTATAATCTCCACAAAAGTATACTAGATCCTAAATTTAAAGTAGAAAGTCTTGTCACTTTAATATAAGTTTGTCTACTTTTAAATATACGTGATTTAAAAAAATATTCTTATATCTATCCCAAGAATTTTCAGAATTTCACTGTTTGATATTTGAAGTATTTAATGACGTGATTTGTTATGCATTGCCGCTACTTTCTTATTGCTAATAGTTTCAGAACATTTTTAAAATTAAGAATTTAGTCTTCAAAGTCAGATTTATTCTTTTCTTGCCTTGCAAAGGGCTTTCTTTTCCAGCTCCTTTTGTTTGTAACAGAGCTATTTTGAGACCTGTGAAACCTCAACATCTTTGAAGTTTTCCTCCTTGGTTACTTTCTAATCTTGCTGAGTCCTGCCAATACACACATTCAAGGTGTTCTGAATGTGCATGCAATATTCTTTTAACAGTCATTGCTCTAATTCAAGTACTGTCTCCCCTATAACAGATACTTAGCTTTCTCCTTGTAGTCTTTCTCAAAGTATACTGTTACTACATTTCATGTAATTGCTATATGACTAAAATATTTCAACATTAAGCATTGCATTCATCATAAAATCCTAACCCTCATCATCTAACACTTAAAACCCAATTTCTAGTTTATAATTCAGTATCTCTTCATAAACATTTCTCAAATTATTTGGAATAGTATTTATATTTCTGCTAAGGGTTGTGTGTATTTTCCAAAATACCTGGTAAAATTAACTGATGTTACAGCAGTAGTTAGAATTATGGCCTTCAAGAAATATCTTTGTCATCTCATGTACATAACAATGTTCCTATTGTGGAGTGGGTTAGTTGTAGAGAAAGTCTTTAATTCAAAGCTTGATTTTAATTCAGGCTTCCTCTCTGCCTAATTCCAGCTCCCTTCTAACATGGTATGATACAGCATGAAGACCTTTGTTAGATCCTACATTATGGTCTTGGATTTAGCAGCCTTTAGAAGTGCTCATCCAATGTATTTATAAATTTCCTATTCTGATGCATTCTATTATAAGGAACAAAACAACAACAACAACAACAAAAACAAGCAAAAGCAATTTCTCCAGGTAAAATCTTATTGTCCATAAGAAAAATCATGATATTTACTTTAGATACAAATTAACCTCCCCTCTTTGATCTAACAGGTTACTTATTTTATTCTTTCAAAAAATCAGCAAGTATTACCCATTAATATTTAAATATTTCATGTTAGTACATTTTCTAAACATAAATTGTAAGGTGGGGCTATTGGAATTTAAAAAATAATTCATTATGTGGTTTGTTTATGGACCTTTCCATTCATTAACTTTTTACAACTGTGACAAAATACACCAGATGAGTAATTCGAAGGGAAAAAAAGTTAATTCAGGCTTTCAGTTTGAGAAGTTTGGTTCTGTGGCCACTTGGTTTCATTGTTTGTATTGGGTCTTTGGTGTTATAATACACTACTAGGTAAGTAAAAGGCAGAGGTGTATGTGCCTTATGACAGTTGGAAAGCAAAAGGAGAGACAGAGAAAGAGGAAGAGAAAGAGGGAGTGAGAGAGAGGGAGAGAAAGAGAGGGAGGGGAGAGAGAGAGAGGGAGAGAAAGAGAGACAGAGGGAGAGACAGAGGGAGAGGGAGAGGAAGAGACAGAGGGAGAGACAGAGACAGAGGGAGAGGGAGAGGGAGAGGGAGAGAGANAGAGGGAGAGGGAGAGGGAGAGGGAGAGGGAGAGGGAGAGGGAGAGGGGAAAGTATTTAAGCTTTGTGACCATCAAGTTACTTCCAGGTGTTCACTAAACCTATAAGCATGGGTGATGGGTGTCAGGTCATGAAATGGAGCTGTAAGATTTAACTGAAGTCCTGTTTGCTTCTTTCCTGCTTTCCTGGGCTGTACTGCCTCTCCTTGCTAGCCAGACAGTGTCAAGTATGGGCTCCCTCTGGTGGCCCTTTTCCTCCTACTGGATTGCCTAGTCCAGCCTTGGTATGAGGGTTTATTTCTAGTCTTACTGTAACTGGTTAGGCCATGTTCAGTTCATTGTCTCTTCTTGAGAGACCTGACCTCCCTCCTCCACCCTCTCTCTGAGAAACAGAAGAGGAGTGGATCTGGGGGAGAGTAGATGTGTGTCTGTCGGGTTGAATGAAGGAAGGAGGAAGGGGGTGCTGTGGTCGGGATGTAATCTATGAAGGAAGAATAAAAGAAAAAGAAGAGATTTGAGTGAGGTTAAGTGGATGTCCTTCTAGGTGAGAGATCTGGGAGATGTTAAAGCTCAACAATAAAGAAGCGTAAAGGATGACGTCACCTCAGCCCCTGCCAGCTGTTAGACAGAGGAGTAAAATATTCACTCAATAGGGAGATTCATGACTTGACTTTATGAGACAGAGTGGGTAGCTGAGAGTTAGAACATTGATTTGACATGCAAAGCCTTGAATTTGATCCCTTGCAGAGAGGGAGGGAGGGAGGGAGGGAGGGAGGGAGGGAGGGAGGGAGGGGGTGGGTTTGGAGTCCAGTATGCTCTCTTCCAAAACTCAGCTCATTTCCTATAGGCCTCAGTTCCTGGGGGTTCCACCACCCTCTGTAGCATAGGCTGATGGCTAAGACTTTATTTAAATCATGGGTCTTTGTGGGGTGGGTGGTGTGTAATGAGATGGTAGATTTCTGCTTCAAGTTATAGCAGTCTTTCACCATAATTATAGTTTTGCAAGCTACTCAAGTGCAAAGTCACTTCAGCCTTTCAAGTTTTGTAGTAGTTGAAGATACAAGTATATAGTTTATATTCCTTTATCACAGGCATACTTTAAAAATAGGCTTGATTTGTTTTTTGTTTTTAGTACTTGAAAGTACTAAAGAAAACACTTCTGTGTGTGAATATATTTGTTTCCTACAAATTATACTAGATGAAAACTTGGGGGAAAATGTACTGAGTGAACTTGTATATTTTAGAAAGGGGGTGTTTTTCTTACCAAGAACCATAGGCCAATTAAAAATCCTTACTTTTTACAAACAAGACCTTAAAACAGGGTTAGCCAACATAGGTGCTTAAGGGGAGTGGGCAGGTGTGGGGAGTTTATGAAAGGGTTGCAGAAGGGCAGCATGGCTGAGAGAGAGGTGTGGCCCAGAGGGCACTCTTGTCCTTCCTGCTGGGGTTTTTGCTCAAGTCTTGCTGCAATTGCACCTGGGGCTTCAATTCCATAGTTGCCCAATTCACTTTTTCGAAAGATGGATTTTTTTTGAAATGTTCAATATATTTCAGAGTTTCACAGGTGTTCCCTCAAGTTGAATTCATCTTGCAGGCTTCTGGTTTATAACTTTGAACCTACAGAGGATTTTGTTGCTGATGATGTAATTATAAAAGTGTTCACTCATGCAATGAAATAAGTTGTAGCAGCTAGTCAGTAAGTTTCAAAATCAGTTAAAAGTGTCCAATGATAAACAATTGGCCTATGTTGTGAATATCTGAGAATAATGCATGGTGTTGTATTTGCCAACTATTTTATTTTAACATAGACACATTAATTAATTTATTTTATTAATATTTATTGCTCTTGGCAGTACTTTGGCCCAAATCTATATTCATTGGCTGAATTTTGTGTGGGTTTTTTTTTGTGTGTGTGTGTGTGTGTGTGTGTGTGTGTGTATAGCTGTTAGCTACTGTCCTACATTCCTAGTCTGTCTTGACTCAAAGTACAGGGAGAAAGATTGCCATATAAACAGAGTGAAAAAAAAGTCCTAAACTTCCAACACTTTATCTCCACTTATAAATTACCTTATCATTCCCGAATGAGACTCCATTATTTTTGGTGACTTGTCTTTAATCAAAGCATTTAATAAAAGACATTTAAATTAGGCTTCTTGGAAACGATTCTCTTAATACTCCTATTTCATCAGCTTATGTAATATTTAATTAATCTAGATAATTACAGTGTAAAATAAAACTAGCAAAACAAGTTTGGGAGAAAAATAAGACAGAGTTCTTGGCAAGCATTTGATGGAACAGATGGGGAAGAAGCACATGGCACTGTAAAGATTAGCTTCTCGGAATGGAGTGTGCTGTGGTCAGTGATCAGTGACTTCCAGGGAATACCCCAGCTCATGGATTGACACATTCAAATGATTAAGGGTAAGCCAGTTAGCAACAGGATATTGGAGTTATGTTTCATAGTGCTGGCTATGTAATGTCTATATTCTGGCTACATAATGTATTCACAGAATAATGGAACACAGTATTGGCTTCACTGCATGGCAATCTTAGACATTAGATACTTTGGTGGACTCCCAGAGTTCATCTGGACTTGGATATTTCTGGGATGGAGAGACATCCAGACATATGCAGGGGTATAGAGGGCATTGCTTTGTGTAAAACATCATTACACAAGGCGGCCTGTAATATTTTAGTAAGACTTTGGTTGTATAAGTCTACTGAGCCACCCAATGAAAGGAGATGCTCTTCTGTATGAGAAAGGGAAGAGAGCATCCCACAGTTCAAGTTACCTCTTGTGGAAAAAACAATCTTTAATTTTTTCATCCACAATTTCCATTCCATGTTTATTCAGTTCTTCCATAGAACAATTATGTCTCTTTGCAAATAATGGTTTGTACTTAGATTAAAATTCAGATTTGTCTTTGTAAACAGCTCATGTTCATTTTAAGGAATCTAAAAATATTCTACACAGCTTGATTCCACCAGGATCATCATTTTTAATCTATTGTTGGTATAATTGTTATGCTTCACTCACTGAGCTGACTGCATCCAATCTTAGGGGCATTATTTAGACCCAGAGATATCTGCATTTACTTTTAAAATGGCAGATATATTTTAATAGTATTATTACAAAAAAAGTGATATTTAGCTATCCAGCCAATAGCTTTTAAAATACTCAGAACAAATGAGTTTTTACATTACTTAATAATTGACTCTGGCAATAATAAGCACTTAAAGTAGGCATTTTAATACTCATCAGGAAAAGCTTATGGCATAAACACTCACTGATCTAAGAAAAATTGTCAAAATAATCTTTAAATATGTAGAGGTTAGTCTCACAGTCTCATGGACCCTGCTCTCATACATGGAGCTGAATCTTTAAATGGAGTGTATGCATTTCACATTATCATTAAGCCCTGATGGTGATTTTTATATGGAGTGACACTTGCATTCCATGGAGAAATCAGAAAGTATCTCTTCCTACAGTCGAACTAACACTGTTAAAATCTGCTGGAAGACGGGGATCATTTCCTAGGACAGTAACTCATACTGGAGTTATGAGGACCCTGCCTATTTGCTTGCATGAATTCTGGAAGTTTGTTCTTGTTCTTTCATATTATTAAATGCTTCATAACTAAACTGTTAGAACCACAGTAAAGAGAGACAAGCTAGCTGTGGTGATATAGTGTTTCAAAAGGACAATTAACTCAGTATGTTACCCATGGTTAAGAGAAGCAGGCAGGACAGTTATGTCTTGATCACATTCATGAAAAGGCAGAATACAAAGATGATCTGACTGATTCACCTTTTGTAAAGCATGATGATCCAGAGGCAGACATTTCTTTTAGATAATCGTAGGTCAAGAATCTGCAAAAAAGCCATTTCTGATTGACCAGCAATACAGGCCCCAGGATTACAGGAGGAAACAATCTTTCACTTAATTTTGAGTCTGTAGCTTAGCAGCTACCTCCATTCTGGAGACATCTTGAAATGAGATTTAATGGTAGCTCATTATAAAGAACATAAAGGAATCTTTTACATTTGTCCATTGTATTTTGCTTCAGAAGGAGACTTATCATTTTTGCATATGTAAGTGCTTTTGGAAAGTGATTCAAATTTATTAAAACATTCCAAGCCAATGGTATTTGAGTAGTCAAGCAATNCTACCTCCATTCTGGAGACATCTTGAAATGAGATTTAATGGTAGCTCATTATAAAGAACATAAAGGAATCTTTTACATTTGTCCATTGTATTTTGCTTCAGAAGGAGACTTATCATTTTTGCATATGTAAGTGCTTTTGGAAAGTGATTCAAATTTATTAAAACATTCCAAGCCAATGGTATTTGAGTAGTCAAGCAATCCATTTATTTATTTTCTGGGTGAATATGTGTATTATGTAGAGTGACCTAATTTATTTATGTTATGATTTAATGCATTTATAAATTTATGATTTAGCCTTTATGACTTATTATATTAGTAATTACATATTTATACAAATATTAAATGTGTATTTATATAATATAAGTTATAATTCTATAAATATGAGTAATATCTAATATGTAATTGTTAATAAAATAAAATATATTTGTAAATAAACAATTTAATAAATTTAATAAAATACAATTTAAATTATTATTTGCTTTGCCTGTAATAGAGTGCTGGAATACATGACATTTGGATTTATATCTAATTTTACTTTGAACCATAGATATAGTTTTTTTGTTATTAAATTGCATTTCCCTCCCTTTTTAACATGTGAAACATTCTAAAGTTAAGAGCACATGGCTTCATCACATGGCAGCATCATGCTCTATCTTATGTTTGGGATATATGCTAGTTACTGAGAAAGATTGTAGAGAGTCATACATGGGGACTGCAAGTGTAGGGTGGATTTCTTTTCCGGAATTATTTTGTAGAAATTGTCCTGGAAAAAAGCAGCAGCACTAAACTCGTGTCTTTGGGATGTTTAGGAGGGCAGGTTTCCATTGCAGTAACTTTGTCCTCACTCAATGACTACTGCACAGTTATTCTCCCAGATTGTGGGGGACCACTAAACATGTTTTCATCTCTTGTGTCCCACCTCATGTAAATACACAGCAATATTAACTACTGTATTTCCTAATTTTGAGACATGATGTCTCAGCCTTTCAATATTAGATCGTTTGTATGATTATCTCATATATTTCAAATCTCTATTCTCCACTCTCTAATACTTTTACATCTTCAGAATTGGTAACCTTTTTAATAAAGCTTCTTTTGAAATTTGTTCAGGAAACAATTAAAATATGTCCTAAAAGTACTTTTATTTCCTTATTGTCACATATGTTACATGCTATATGTGCAAAAGTGCCCCAGAGTTATCCTTTAAGATATACTCCCACAGTAATGCTTATTTAAAACATTGATATTATATAACATATTCAGTTTGTCAAGGAACATCTACAAAAACATCTATGGCTTATTTTGAATTGATTTCTCTGCACGTGAGAGACATAACAATATATATATATATATATATATATATATATATATGATTTTTTTTCATTCGTCAATCTTTTTTTGACAGTCCAGTCTTAATTGCCATCTGGGTCCACCCTCTGACTGTCCCAAATTCCATACCTCCTCCCCACTTTCTCTAAGAGGATATACCCACCCCAACCCCCACCCATCAGACCTCCCCACTTCCTGGGACCTCATGTCTCATGAGGGTTAGGTGCATCTTCTCTGACTGAGTGAAGACCTGGCAGTCTTCTGTATATGTTTTTGGGGCCTCATATCAGCTGGTATATGCTGCCTGGTTGGTGGCTCAGTGTCAGAGCCATCTCAGGGTCCCAGGCTAGTTGAGATTGCTGGTCTTCCTGTGGGGTTGCCCTCCTCCTAGGCTTCTTCCAGCTTTTTCCTAATTCAACTACAGGGGTTAGCAACTTCTATCCATTGGTTGGGTGTAAATATCTGCATCTGACTCTTTCAGCTGCTTGTTGGGCCTTTCGGAGGGCAGTCATGAAACACTCATGTTTGTAAGCACACCATAGTATCAGAAATATTGTCAGGTCTTGGGGACTCCCTTGAGCTAGATCCGAATTTGGGCTGGGCACTGCACCTCCTTTCCCTTAGGCTCTTCTCCATTTTGACTCTTCAGTTCTTACAGACTGGAACAATTCTAGGTCAATTTTTGACTGTGGAATGGCTACCCCATCCCTCCACTTGATGCCCTATCTTTCTACTGAAGGTGAACTCTACAAGATCCCTCCCCTCACTGTTGGGCATTTCATCTAAGGTGCCTCCCTTTGAGTCCTGAGAGTCTCTCCCCTCCCAGATCTCTGGTACATTCTAGAGGGTCCCTTTCACCTTCTACCTCCCAAGGTTGCCCATATCCATTCTTTCTGCTGGCCCTCAGAACTTGTTTCATGCATGTTCCTATGGATGTTCAGTAGCCTGCTACCATATTGAAGAGTATTATTTCTGATATATTTATGAGAGGTTTAGTGTGTGAGTGTTTTCCCCCATCTTACAGGACTTTGTTCATTTTTTCTTTTCTGTGCAGAAGCTTCTGAATGTGATATAACCCTAATTGTCTAGTTTTGTTGTTGTTGTTGTTGTTGTTGTTGCTTTTAAAAGAGCTGGGCAATGGGAAGTCATTAGAGAAAGGAAATAAATCAGGATGGTCTTTGGGGGAGAATTTTCTGTAAACTCTTCTTGATGTACTCTTTGTTTCTCTACCATTGTGATTTGAACTCTTTTTCTATCACAGGATCCTGTAACCACCATGGCTTCTTTGTTGTTGTTTTTTATGTTTACTTTTTAAGTATATGGACCCAGTGATCAAGCACTGAGCCCTTTGGAGCCATCATCCAAAATAAAACCTCTCTTTCATTGTTCACATCACATATTTGACCACAGTGACAGTAGGGATACCTTACTGCACATCACAAAGAGTGAACGCTAATGTAAATGAAAAAGGATTGGCCTTTCAGCTATAACAGACACATCATATTGATCCAAGAGCTTAATAGTAGAATCCTGGGAAATAGAGACTCTGGATTGAATGGACTTTGGCTACAAAAAATACCATAAACCTACAGCTACTAAATAATTAAATTAACAAAGAGTTCATTATATGCAATTCTTTCAGTGTCAATATTTTTCAACAGTATGTAAGTAACTTCCCCCTTTTGACTCTGTGAAAGAAAAGCTCGGAGGGCTGGGATAAGTTAGTAGAAAACTGTTAGAAGTCAGAGTAGCATTTGATCAATGAATGGCATGAGGTTCACACATCGTTATTTCTGACACTGCAAATGTTTTGCTTTGTGATTAGACCATCTGTGTTTGTTAATTGGTGCTCATGGAAGTTAGATTCCGCACCCACAGTGCCTGGGAGACTGGGGAGCTATCTTTCTTGATGATTCAATTTTACAGGAATCGCCCCCAGCTTCTGCAAAAGACACTGCTCTGTTACACATCTGGCAAGTGGCCTTAAAAAAGATTTATACCTCCAAAAGATAAAGAATTAGCAATTACATTTTTCCTCCAAGTAGATGGTGGCAGTAAGGAGAGGTCAGAGCCTAGAGTTAGGCAGAAGCCTATCAGAAGTTTATTTAAGTGGAGGGAAATGTGAACATCATCTTCATTACTTTCATTCCTTGTTTCTCTTGACCTAGAAATGTTAGTTGTAGAAGAAAGTGAAGTCTATTTGAGAATCTCATTCTTTTGTTTGCCAAGGTTCTGATCTTAATTCATAGATGTTCTTCTTGGTAGAGGATGCTTCAACTTAAAACAAAAACTACTGAATGGTGAAAATCCTGGGTCTCTAATAAGCCCTACAAAGTTGTTTTTTGATTGACTTTTAAATTTGTTTTCAGGGAATTTTATACATGTACACAATGTATTTGGTCATATCTTCCCCCAAATAACTGCTTTGGAGCCCCCCCTATTCCAACATCCTTTCAAGCTCTTATTTTTTTTTAATTTAAAAATAAAACGTGATTCAATTTACTGCTGCTCATATGCACTTGGTTGTGGGAAAAACTATCAAGGGTCACATCCCCAAAGAAAAATACTGTTTCTCTTATATTAACTCTCTGTAATTCTTAGCTAGGGTTGTGGCTTCATAACCCCTCTTTCATCCATGCTGAATCTTTATCAATCAAGTAGAGATCTTATTGATAATTAAAAATATTATATTACCTGAAACCCCCTGTTGTGTAACTAAAAATAAAGATTAATCCATAAGAATTGTAAAGAACGGCAACTATGTTTGGTGAAACATTAACTATGGCTAAATAAATAACATCTCATCTTTCATAGTTACCTTTGTTTTAGTAGTAATGTAACTTAAATATGTTCTCATTAAAAACTTTCAGTATGTAATATGCTAGAACGAACAATTGTCCTCATGGACATTAGGTTTCCAGAGGCATAAATTCAAGCCAGCTGCAAGTTCACATGCATTAAACTCTTGCTTCTCACCTAATGCCTCTAGCCCCTACTCCCCTTCATGGGAATCATCACTATATATTTCTATATATTCATCTTTTAAAAAGTTAGATTCTGACAGGTCCCTTCTGGTTGGCTGGGTCACCTTAGGCACAGGGTCAGCGGACACCCCCACGGTCCCTAGAGGACTCTCTACATGATCTTGGGACCACTGCTGAGTGAAACACAACTTCTATTCCAATCCAATGTGGGAGCTGAGACAGCATTGGGGAAGCAGAGGATCAGCCAGACCAGGGGCACAGGTCCCTTCTGGTCAGCGCCAGTACCCGGTCACCTTGGGCACAGAGTCAGCAGACACCCCCACAGTACCTAGAGGACTCTCCACATGTTCTTGGGACCTCTGACCAGACAGCTCCACACTCCTCAAAGGAAACATCACTCCCAGGCACTGTAACATGCCCAGGATCTTAGGACAATAGTATCCCAAGATAACAGGAGCTGGATCACATCAGTATTTCAGGGTCTCAGTGGAACTTGACTGCCAAGAACTCAGACACACTCAGAATCTCAGTTTCACAAGAGCCCATATTCAAAGGATCACAGTGAAAGCTGGACTCTGAGGAGTCCAGAATCAACTGGGATTATAAGAAGGACAGGCTCCAGTCAGATATATTGAGGAGAGCAAGCACTTATGATAATCAGATGGCAGGAGGCAAGCATAAGAACAGAAGCAACAGAAATCAAGGTTACTTGGCATCATCAGAACCAAACTCTCCCACCATAGCAAGTCCTGGATACACCAATACACCAGAAAAGCAAGACATGTATCTAAAGTCACTCCTCATGATGACGATGGAGGGTTTTAAGAAGGAAATATAAGAAAACACAGGTAAACAGCTAGAAGCCTTTAAAGAGGAAACACAAAATTCCCTCTGAGAGTTACAGGAAAACACTACCAAACAGGTGATGGAATTGAACAAAACCATCCAGGATCTAAGAATAGAAGTAGAAACAATAAAGAAAACCCAAAAGGAGATAACCCTGGAGATAGAAACCCTAGGAAAGAAATCAGGAACCATAGATACGAGCATCAGCAACAGAATACAAGAGATGAAAGAGAGAATCTCAGGTGAAGAAGATTCCATAGGGATCATGGACACAACAATCAAAGAAAATGCAAAATGCAAAAATATCCTAACTCAATATATCCAGAAAATACAGAACACAATAAGAAGACCAAACCTACAGATAATAGTAGATAAGAATGAAGATTTTCAACTTAAAGGGCCAGCAAATACCTTCAACAAAATTATAGAAGAAAACTTCCCATACCTAAAGAAAGAGATGCCCATAAACATACAAGAAGCCTACAGAACTCCAAATAGCCTGGACCAGAAAAGAAATTTCTCCTGACACATAATAATCAGAACAACAAATGCACTTAATAAAGAAAGAATACTAAAAGCAGTAAGGGGAAGACATGCTTGAGTCTGGCGCCTTAGATTTAATCCCAGTACTCGGGAGGCAGAGGCAGGTGGATTTCTGAGTTCGAGGCCAGCCTGGTCTACAGAGTAAGTTCCAGGACAGCCAGGGCTATACAGAGAAACTCTGTCTCAAAAAACAAAAACAAAACAAACAAAAAACAACAAACAAGCAAACAAACGAAAAAAAAGCAGTAAGGGAAAAAGGTCAAGTAACATAAAGGCATGCCTATTAGAATTACTCCAGACTTCTCACCAGAGATTTTGAAAGCCAGAAATTCCTGGACAAATGTTATACAGACACTAAGAGAACACAAATGCCAGCCCAGGTTACTATATCCAGCAAAACTCTCAATTACCATAGATGGAGAAACCATAGTATTCCGTGACAAAATCAAATTCACACAATATCTTTCCAGGAATCCAGCCCTTCAAAGGATAATAATGGAAAAACAACAATACAAAGACAGAAACTACACCCTAGAAAAAGCAAGAAAGTAATCCTCTAACAAACCTAATAGAAGACAGCCACAAGAACAGAATCCCAACTCTAACACAAATTACTTTTCCTTAATATCAACAATTACTTTTCCTTAATATCTCTTAAAATCAATGGACTCAATTCCCCCCAAAAAAGGTATTGACTAACAGACTGGCTACACAAAGAGGACCCAACATTTTGCTGCTTACAGGAAACACACCTTAGGAAAAAAGAAAGACACTACCTCAGAGTGAGAAGCTGGAAAATAATTTTCCAAGCAAATGATCTGAAAAAACAAGCTGGAGTAGCCATTGTAATATCGAATAAAATTGACTTGCAACCCAAAATTATCAAAAAAGACAAGGAGGGGCAGTCCATACTCATCAAAGGTAAAATCTTCCAAGAGGAAATCTCATTTCTGAATATATATGCTCTGAATGCAAGAGCAGCCACATTCACTAAAGAAACTTTAGTAAAGCTCAAAGCACACATTACACCTCACACAATAATAGTGGGAGACTTCAACACCCCACTCTCATTAATGGACAGGTCCTGGAAACCGAAACTAAACAGAGACACAGTGAAACTAACAGAAGCTATGACACAACTGGATTTAACAGATATCTACAGAACATTTTATCCTAAAACAAAAGGATATACCTCTTCTCAGCACTTCATGGTACCTTCTCTAAAATTGACCTTATAATTGGCCACAAAACAGGCCTCAACAGATACAAAAATATTGAAATTGTCCCATGCATCCTGTCAGATCACCATGGACTGAGTCTGATCCTCAATAACAACATAAATAACAGAACACCAACATTCATGTGGAAACTTAACAACACTCCACTTAATGATACCTTGGTCAATGAAGAAATAAAGAAAGAAATTAAAGACTTTTTAGAGTTTAATGAAAATGAAGCCACAACATACTCAAACTTATGGGACACAATGAAAGCATTCCTAAGAGGAAAACTCATAGCTCTGAGTACCTCCAAAAAGAAACTAGAGAGCATACACTAGCAGCTTGACAGCACAACTAAAAGCTCTAGAACAAAAGGAAGCAAATGGAGTAGATGGCAAGAAATAATCAAACTCAGGGGTGAAATAAACCAAGTGAAAACAAAAAGAAGTATTCAAAAAATCAACCAAACCAGGAGCTGGTTCTTTGACAAATTCAACAAGATAGATAAACCCTTAGCCAGGATCACAGGGACAGCATCCTAATTAACAAAATAAGAATCAAAAAGGGAGACATAACAACAGATCTTGAGGAAATCCAAAACACCATCAGATCCTTTTAAAAAAAGGATATATTCAACAAAAATGGAAAACCTGGATGAAATCGACAAATTTCCAGACAGATACCAAGTACCAAAGTTAAATCAGGATCGTATTAATGACCTAAACAGTCCTATATCCCCTAAAGAAATAGAGACAGTCATTAATAGTCTCCCAACCAAAAAAAGGCCAGGACCAGATGGGTTTAATGCAGAGTTCTATCAGACCTTCAAAGAAAATCTAATTCCAGTTCTTCTCAAACTATTCAACAAAATAGAAACTGAAGGTGCTCTACCCAATTGATTCTATGAAGCTACAATTACTCTGATACCTAAACCACATAAAGACCCAACAAAGATGGAGAACTTCAGACCAATTTCACTTATGAATATTGATGCAAAAATAATCAATAAAATTTTTGCTAACTCAATCCAAGAACACATCAAAATGATCATCCAGCATGACCAAGTAGGCCTCATCCCAGGAATGCAGAGATGGTTCAGAATATGGAAATCCATCATCGCAATCCACTATATAAATAAACTCAAAGACAAAAACCACATGATCATCTCATTAGATGCTGAGAAAGCATTTGACAAAATTGAACACCCCTTCATGATAAAAGTCTTGGAATGATCAGGAATTCAAGGCCCATACCTAAGCAAAATAAAAGCAATATACAGCAAACCAGTAGCCAACATCAACGTGAATGAAGAGAAACTCGAAGCAATCCCACTAAAATCAGGGACTAGACAAGGCTGCCCACTTTCTCCCTACCTATTCAATATAGTACTTGAAGTCCTAGCCAGAGGAATTCGACAACAAAAGGAGATCAAGGGGATACAAATTGGAAAGGAAGAAGTTAAAATATCACTGTTTGCAGATGATATGATAGTATATATTAGGGACCCCCAAAATTCCACCAGAGAACTCCTAAACCTGATAAACAGCTTCAGTGCAGTAGCTGGATATAAAATTAACTCAAACAAATCAATGGCCTTTCTCTACACAAAGGATAAATGGGCTGAGAAAGAAATTAGGGAAACAACACCCTTCACAATAGTCACTAACAGTGTAAAATATCTTGGTGTGACTCTAACTAAGGAAGTGAAAGAGCTGTATGATAAGAACTTCAATTCTCTGAAGAAAGAAATCCAAGATGATCTCAGAAGTTGGAAAGATCTCCCATGCTCATGGATTGGCAGGATCAATAATATAGTAAAAATGGATATATTGCCTAAAGCAATCTACAGATTCAATGCAATCCTCATCAAAATTCCAACTTAATTCTTCAATGAATTAGAAAGGGCAATTTACAAACTCATCTGGAATAACAAAAATCCTAGGATAGTAAAAACTCTTATCAACAATAAAAGAACCTCTGGTGAAATCACCATGCCTGACCTCAAGCTGTACTACAGAGCAATTGTGATAAAAACTGCATGGTACTGGTACAGTGACAGACAGGTAAATGAATGGAATATTATTGAAGACCCAGAAATGAACTCACACACCTATGGTCACCTGATCTTTGACAAGGGAGCTAAAACCATCCAGTGGGGAAAAAAGACAGCATTTTAAACAAATGGTGCTGGCACAACTGGTAGTTATCATGTCGAAGAATGGGAATTGATCCATTCTTATCTCCTTGTACTAAGGTCAAGTCTAAGTGGTTCAAGGAACTCCACATAAAACAAGAGACACTGAAACTTATAGAGGAGAAAGTGGGGAAAAACCTCGAAGATATGGGCACTGGGGAAAAATTCCTGACTAGAACAGCAATGGCTTGTGCTCTAAGATCAAGAATTGACAAATGGGACCTCATAAAGTTGCAAAGCCTCTGTAAGACAAAAGATACTGTCAATAAGACAAAAAGGCCACCAACAGATTGTGAAAGGTTTTTACCAATCCTAAATCTGATAGGGGACTAATATCTAATATATATAAAGTGCTGAAGAAGGTGGACTCCAGAAAAGCAAATAACCCCATTAAAAAATGAGGCACAGAGCTAAATAAAGAATTCTCAACTAAGGAATACCAACTGGCTGAGGAGCACCTGAAAAAAATGTTCAACATCTTTAATTATCAGGGAAATGCAAATCAAAACAACCGTGATATTCTACCTCACAACAGTTAGAATGGCTAAGATCAAAAATTCACGTGACAACAGATGCTGAGGAGGATGTGGAGAAAGAGGAACACTCCTCCATTGTTGGTGGGATTGAAAATTGGTACAACCACTCTGGAAGTCAGTCTGGGAGTTCCTCAGAAAATTGGACATAGTACTACCGGGGGATCCAGCAATATCTCTCCTGTGCATATATCCAGAAGATATTCCAACTGGTAATAAGGACACATGCTCCTCTATGTTCATAGCAGCCTTATTTATAATAGCCAGAAGCTAGAAAGAACCCAGATGTCCCTCAACAGAGGAATGGACACAGAATATATAGTACATTTACACAATGGAGTACTACTTAGCTATTAAAAACAATGAATTCATGAAATTCCTAGGCAAATGGATGGATCTGGAGTGAGGTAACTCAATTACAAAAGAACTCTCATGATATGTACTCACTGATAAGTGGATATTAGCCCAGAAACTTAGAATACCCAAGATACAATTTGCAAAACACATAAAACTCAAGAATAAAGAAGACCAAAATGTGGATACTTCACCTGTTCTTAGAATTAGGAACACAAAACACATGGAAGGAGTTACAGAGATCAATTGTGGAGCTGAGACAAAGATTGCTGCAGCCGGGACCCATCCCATAATTAGTCAACAAATGCAGACACTACTGCATATGCTAGCAAGATTTTGCTAAAAGGGCCCTGATATAGCTGTGTGGTGTGAGGCTATGCCAGTGCCTGGCAAACACAGAAGTGCCTGCTCACACTCAGCTATTGGATGGAACACAGGGTTCCCAATGGAGGAGCTAGAGAAAGTACCCAAGGAACTGAAGGGGTCTCCAACCTTATGGGTGGAACAACAATATGAACTAACCAGTACTCCCAGAGCTCCTTTCTCTAGCTGCATATGTAGCAGAAGATGGCCTAGTCAGCCATTTTTGGGAAGAGAGGCCCCTTGGTCTTGCAAACTTTATATGTCCCAGTACAGGGGAACGCCAGGGCCAAGATGTGGGAGTGGGTGTGTAGGGGAGTAGGGCGGGGTGTGGGAGAGGGTATAGTGAACTTTCGGGATTTCATTTGAAATGTAAATGAAGAAAATATCTAATAAAAATTGGGAAAAAAAGTTAGATTCCTCATATGGCTATTTTCTTTGTACCAAGCTTACTTCCCTTGCAATGGTGTGTTCTGGATTCATATGTGTTCTTGCAAATGGCAGTATTTCCCTCTGGTTTAAAGCTGAGTTGACCTCGTTATGCATCTGTCTTATCTATGGGTTCTCAGATTGTTTCTGAATCTTGTGTAGGTGAATAAAGGTGTATTGGATATAGAGTACAGATATCTCTGCAGAGTATTAATTTAATTTACTTTTGTATGAACCCATACAGGGGAATTCTGTATCACAGTCATTCTAGTTTTAATTTTTTTGTGAGTATCTACCATCTGTGCTAGTTTATATATTTAGCATTACTGCTTAAAGGTTTCCCTTTTCCCCTACTCTCGCTAACACTTGTTATTGCTTGTCTTTCTAGTAAAGGCCATTCTTACAGTGCTAAGATGACAGCGCAGCACTGTTTAGATCTGCATTTTCATATGCATATGAAAATACAATATGTATATGTATATATGCATGTGTATATACATATTTAAAATATATGTGTTTCAAGTTCAACATTAATACACAAAACTGATGTTGGTTTCTGTAGTGAGCTAGCATTGCTTCCTATTTGGGTAATCCTTACTGAAGCTCGTTAGTTTTCTTATTTCCATAACAGTGTCATTCCTATTATATTTGCATTTCATCTCTTGTTCAGTAATAGTATGCTGACTTTTCTTTCTGATGCAAAACTCAGTAAATGAGGAATGAATGCATTTCCTCCCCACTTTCTTGACTCATATTGGGTTGTGCACAGAAAAGCATTATCATTCAAATGTTCTTTTAATCATGAGGTTCATAACATTACCAGCAATCAGAACAGCTTTGTAATTCGTGAGCCATGTGTAAGGAAAAGATATCTTGCTTCACTGAGAAAATAGACAATTTTGTGAAATATTGGCCATTTATCTGTCAAAGTGGGCTATTATACATTGAACCACAGCAAGAAGCCATCGTCTACTTCCAATTCCTTTCATTTATGCTTTAATGGAGGGTATTTTTTATATGTCGTATAAAGCTGATCCAAATTCTATATTTAAATTCTCCTTTGACAAAAATAACTACATGAAAATATTAATCAAGAGAACACAATTTGAATGATAAAATTAGAATTAATAGGTTGACTGCAATTATAAAATTTAGAAATATCAATCATTGAGCACAATGGAAAAGAAGGGCACAGAGGCCAGCATGGATCATCTTTCCCTCAACTGCCTCTTCTCACCACAGCGGGTTGTCTTCTCATGTACCAGACACGAACACTGCTTCTTTGTATGTGTGTGGCATCCATTATTCTTTGTAAACGAATCTTCAAAGTGCTGAAGAGATTTTAACCTATATAGGAATAAGTATAGAACCGATCATCAGAAGACTTGATTTTTGCTTCTTCTTCTGAAATTCATAGTGTATAAATGATATAACCCTAGTTGAATCATTAAGCCTTTCTGAGCCTAGACTGCCTTATCTGAAAAATGTAAATAATAAAAGATAGTCTTGTTTTGTGTGCTACAACCTTGTAACAAGCTGCAAAAAATTTGATGTGTACAAGTGCATCCTGTAACTATGAAGCACTGTAAAGAATTATTATTTATGCTTCAATGCTTGCACTGAACATATTCTGTATAATCTCTATTTTCAGAAACCAACCCTCCATCATGTTGACATTTGTTAATTTTAAATCATGCTGCAAATGAATGGCTCAGATTGGAACACCTGGTATCATAATTTTTTAAGAAAATGAGTATCATTTGATTTACTAGAACATTTTATCTTAATAAGATCAGCTCAGCATTTATTAGCATGTATTAACCTGCAATTCTCTTAACAGACTACCATACTTGAGTCTTCTCCCAAATATTAGAGTGGTACCATTACTCTCTTAAAAAAAAAAAAAAACAACACTTATTAGGCACCACTAAACTTAATAGTTCTTACTGTTTTTCTAAGCAATACTTTAAAATGCATACTATTTGAAAATATATAAACAATAGTTTATCCCACAAGAATGGAAACGCCATGACATCATATTTCTCTATGACATAGAGAAATTTTTTGTGTTAAAATAGGTTAACTGTATATTTTAACCAATGGTCTTAGATAAATCCCCATTTCTCAATGTCTGTTTTTAAAATGACTGCAAAGAAAAATATCACAGGAAGCCTTCTTAAAATAAATGTGAACATTAGAACATGAACACAAAGCAATTTTCATTTGTTAGGAATGTGTAGCTCTGTTTCCCCAGACTCAGTGGCCTAGCCTTGTGCCCAGCACTGCAGCAGAACACTAGCTGCAGCAGTACCTCCTCACACCTCAGCTCCTCCCCCCGTAAGCTCCTTCCCCTTACTAGTCATATATCCCAATCACCAAGTCCAACAGATATCCCCTTCTAAACTACAGGTTACACCTGCCAGAAAACCAGGTACACTGCCTTCTACTTCCCTCTTTCTCTTCCTCCAGACTCAACCCCCCAGTCTTGTCGATAGCACTGCAAAAGAACAGCAGCTGCAGCCTTGCTCCCCTATCCACGTGTTCCGTGAAACCCATAAACCATCTCCCCCCTAAACTTTCTCCTTCTACTTGTTGCTTTTTCTCCAGCAGGGAGCCCATGATAACCCAGGGGAAGCTCCTACCAGGGCAACAAGCAGCCGGTAGGCAGATCACATCTCTCCTACTGTTCCTGAGATCCAATTTCCCCAGTCTCATCTCCAGCACTGTAGCTGGAAATCTGCTGTGGTCCTCCTTTCTTTCTGACCTTATCCCCAAGGGATCACAAAGACTTTCTCCTTCAACCTTGTTTTCTTCAACAAACCCTAGTTCCCAAGCCTCTAAAACCTGTAAGCATTCACTGTGAGCACTCTCCTAAAATCAAAAGAGGAAACACAGAAACCAAGGAACAAAATCGCCACCCAGAAATGAGAAATCCAGAAATCATCAACTAGACCTTGAATCATCCCAAACCCAAATCCTGAGATGCCAGCATAAAAACGTAACTAACAACATATATCCTATTTCACCAGGCCCCGATTATTTAAACAAAAAGAAAAAGAAAAAGACCGTAAAACCAACTATATGAAAATGATAGAGGCCCCTAAAAAGGAAATTAATAAACTCTCTAAAGAAATCCAGGAAAACAAACAATTGGATGAAATAATAAATCTTAAAAAAAAAAAAGCCAAGAAAACACAAACAAAGAGTTGAAGGAAACCTAAGAAACTGTCCAAGATCTAAAGATAAAACTAGCAGTAGTAAAAAAATCACAATCTGAGGGAATTCTGGAAATGAAAAAAATTTAACAATTTGAAAAGAATCTGCAAAGGCAAGTGTCACCAACAAAATAAAAGAGATGAGGGACTCTCAGGCATTGAAGAGATAATAGAAGAGATGGATACATCGGTTGAAGACTGTTAAATCTAAACCACTCTTGAAACAAAACATCCAGAAAATTTGGGACACTATGAAAAGAAAAATATTAAGAATGACAGCTATAGAGGAAGGAGAAAAACCAAGATCAAAGGCAAAAAATGTCTTTAACAAAATCAAGGAGGAAAATTTTCTAAACTCAATAAGTAGATGATTATTACAAGAAGCATACAGAACACGAAGCAGATTAGACCAGAAAAGAAAGTTCTCTCAACCCAATAGTCAAATATACACTAAATATACAGAGCAAAGAAAGATTATGTAAAGTTGCAAGGGAAAAAGACCACCTAACATATAAAGGCATACCTATTATTATTACTTCTGACGTTTCGATGGATACTCTAAAAGCAGAAGGACCTGGGCAGATGTATTGCATACTCTAAGACCCCACAGATACCAGCCTAGACTAGTAGCCCCAGAAAAAATTTCAATCATCATAAATAGTGAAAATAAGATATTCCATGATAAGGTCAAATTTAAACAATATGTATGTATAAATCCAGCCTCAGAGAAGGAACTAGAAAAAATGCCAACCAAAGGTGGTTAACTACACCCATGAAAGCAAGGAAAATAAAGAATCTCACATCACCAAATCGAAAGAAGGTAAGCACGTGCACGTGCCCCCCAACACCCCTAAAACAAACAAAGCCCTCTCCAGCACTACAAACAAAATAACAAGAATCAACAATCCTTAGTTATTGATATCTTTCAGTATCAGTCGTCTCAATTTCCCAATAAAAAGACACAGACTAGTTGGGGCAGTCTCTGGATGGCCTTTCCTTCAGTCTCTGCTCCACTTTTTGTTCCTGCATTTCCTTTAGGCAGGAAGAATTCTGTTAATATTTTTGAGATGGATGGGTGGCCCCATCCCTAAACTTGGGCCATGCCAAATCTCTAGATATGATCTCTACAGGTTGTCTCTTCTCTTTGCCAGGTATTTCAGTCAATGTCATCCCCATTGGGTTTTGGGAGCCTCTTGATTTCCTTGTATCTGGGAATTTCTAGTGTTCATCCAGAGACTGCCCACCTAGGGATTCACCCTATCTGCAGACAACAAACCCTCATGCCAAGAAGTGCTTGCTGCTTGCTAGAGGCTCTTCTAGAGCCTGATCAATACAGATGCTGATGCTTGCAGCCAACAATTATCAGACTGAGTATGGGGACCCCAATGGAGGAGTTAAGGGAAGGACTGAAGAAGATGAAGGGATTTGCAACGCTATAGGAAGAATAACAATGTCAACCAACCTAAGTCTCCAGAGCTCCCAACCAAAGAGTACACAGGGGGTGACCCATGGCTCTAGCTGCTTATGTAGCAGAGAATTGGCTTATCTGGTACCAATGGGAGGGAAGGCCTTTGGTCCTGTGGAGATTTGATTCACCAATGTAGGGGAATTCTAGAGGAGTCAGGCAGGAGTGGATAGGTGCATGGGTGAGCTCCCCTCATAGAAGCAGGGGGAAGGGGAAGGGGAAGGGGAAGGAGAAGGGGAAGGGGAAGGGGATGGGAGGTCTGGGAAAGGGTATAACACTTGAAATGTAAATAAAATAACCAAAAAAAAAAAAAGACACAGACTAACAATAGATGCAAATACAGAATCCATCTTTCTGCTGCATCTAAAAAGTGCATCTCAACATCATGAGATAGATATAATCTATGGGTAAAGAGTTAGAAAAAGATATTCCAAATAAATGGACCTAAGAAGTAAGCTTGTGTAGCCATTTTAATATTCAACAGTGTAGTTTTCAAAGCAAATCTAATCAAAAGAGATTAGAAAGGATACTACAAACATATCAATGGAACCCCACCCCATGATGATATTTTAGTTCTTAACATCTATGCCCACAAACACAAGGGTATCCAAGTTTGCAAAAGAAACACTACTATAGCTTAAATTGCATATTGACCCTTACTCACTAGTAGGGGGAGACTTCAATATCATACTTGTACCAAATAGACAGGTAATTGATACAAAAACTAAACACAGAAACACTGGAGTTAACAGATTATATGAATGAAATAACACTCACACAACCCTTTGAACTTGAAGAAGGTGAGCTCCCCTGTAGATGTATCAGCTAGGGTTGGACACTGCTGCTCTCTGTTCTTTGACCAGTTGTGGAGTTTTGTTAATAGTCTTCATGTGCCACACACACACACACACACACACACACACACAAACAGGGGTGAAAGATATAGTTATCTGGAAACTCGTAATTGGCCTAAGTTCAGAGAGTAAATGTTTATGAAGTGCTTAGCCCAAACTACAGCATTTGTATAATACTCTGCCCAGAGGCTCAGGGACCATGATAGAAAAGAAAGCCACTGGAACTTAGAGAAAATCTGAGTAAAACAGTGTTTCTGGACATGATAGAACTGCTACACTCTGGAACTTATAGGAGCCTTGGTCACCCATTTAAGAGTAGCACAAAGATCAAGCCAGTTAACATTCCTGTATGGATAGTGTAAGAATGTTATCCCCTAGCCTTAGTTAATGGCTTCTGTCTTAGTCAGGGTTTCTATTCCTGCACAAACATCATGACCAAGAAGCAAGTTGGGGAGGAAAGGGTTTATTTGGCTTACACTTTCATACTGCTGTTCATCACCAAGGAAGTCAGGACTGGAACTCAAGCAGGTCAGAAAGCAGGAGCTGATGCAGAAGCCATGGAGGGATGTTCTTTACTAGCTTGCCTCCCATGACTTGCTCAGTCTGCTTTCTTATAGAACCCAAGACTGCCAGCCCAGAGATGGTCCCACCCACAAGCTGGATCTCATGGAGGCATTTCCCCAACTGAAGCTCCTTTCTCTGTGATAACTCCAGCTGTGTCAAGTTGACACAAACCTAGCCAGTACAATTGACCCCTTGTCAACTTGACACACAAATACATCACTAGTAAGCCTCAATCCTTAGTTCTTACTCAACCCCAAGATCTTAAATAACTTTAAAAGTCCCACAGTCTTNCACAGGAATACCCCACTCTGCTGGTACCAATTTGTCTTAGTCAGGGTTTCTATTCCTGCACAAACATCATGACCAAGAAGCAAGTTGGGGAGGAAAGGGTTTATTTGGCTTACACTTCCATACTGCTGTTCATCACCAAGGAAGTCAGGACTGAAACTCAAGCAGGTCAGAAAGCAGGAGCTGATGCAGAAGCCATGGAGGGATGTTCTTTACTAGCTTACCTCCCATGACTTGCTCAGTCTGCTTTCTTATAGAACCCAAGACTGCCAGCCCAGAGATGGTCCCACCCACAAGGGGCCCTTGATCACTAATTGAGAAAATGCCTTACAGCTGGATCTCATGGAGGCATTTCCCCAACTGAAGCTCCTTTCTCTGTGATAACTCCAGCTGTGTCAAGTTGACACAAACCTAGCCAGTACAGCTTCTAAGGGAGGAAACATGAATTATGTTTAAATGTGGCAAGTTGAATCTGCCCCAGTGGATGGCCCCATAACTAAAGTGTATTGGGATCCTGAATTTGATTCTTTGAGTTATTAAAAAAAAAAAAAAAAGACATGAAGTTGATAGGAAGGAGAGGTGGGTCAGAGGTGGACCTGGTTAGACAAAGGCAGGAGAGGTAAACATGTTAAAATACATTGTATGCATGTGGATGCTGATAAACACGCAGTCCAGTTTGTTCCACTTTGTAAAGGAAGACTCTCCATGTGGTTATTGCACTATGCATCTAACCCCAGAGATAGCCACACATCCTACAAACAACATAAGGATAAAATTGGATGAGTGCTCTAGTCAGAGAAGTGATCTTGAAAAATCATGTATCTTCTTTAAACTTTTAAGACCATCCTGAAATATACTACTTGATGGGTACATGGAGTTCAAGGATAGAGGTAGGAGTAATTTGCCATTTGTACTAAATTAAATCAGACTCTCAGTTCAATCCAAACAGCTTGCAGCTGCGTGCAATGATCTGATTTCCTGACACTCAGAAAAAATACTGAAGCCCTCTATCAGGCCCCTGCTGATCTTCAACATGAAATACAGTTTGCTGACAATTTCATTCAACCTATGAATGCCCTCATATTTAATGAGCTAAAAAATGCAAATAAAGCATAAGGTTAGCTGGAGATGGCTCCCAAGTAACATTTGTTACAGCTAAATGAAACACACAGCACCATGCTTCTACAGGATCATGTTCCTTTTCTTTCTCAAAGCAGCTATTTTGTTAAATATGCCATCAGATGAATCTCCATCTTAGTGTCCTGGGAGTACTGTTTTGACATTGGATGTGTATTACAAACATAATAAAAGGCTTCAGAGAACAAATGCTGAAATTTCAAATGAATAACTTGCTATTTTTTCGGGAAGGTGATGAGACAGACTAATGTGAATTCTCAAGCATCCATTAACTGCCTGTTTTCCAGGAGTGAGGATCTAAACTTACAGCAACATTGAATTCCAGCAAATTAGTTCAATTTATAACAATTGGTATTTTTCAGTAGTCTTATGTATAAGTGGATAAATGAAGGGTTTTCTGCATGTTGAATAGACTTCCTAGAATGGCAAAAGCTTGAATTAAGGAGGAGACAGCACAAAGCGGTTACACTTTATCAAGGAGATTTCTTGTACTTGAAATCGGAGTTTTCCTTTGTGACTTTTAAGGTTTCAAAGTGATTTGTCTGCTTTGGTTATAATGGCATCCCCTCTTTGATAATTAGACAACTTAGGGAAGAGGCCGAGGGTCTAGAAGAGGATTCTTTTGATCACGAGTTCTTGGTATTGGGTAGCTTTGCTTTAGCTATTTTTCCCCCAGAGGAGATCCTAACAGAAAATAGGTGGTACTTTCCCAGGTTAACTGAGGCAAGTATAATAAAATGAAATAGTTGTAGATAAAGCTAAGGGATGCTGTCTTAGTTAGGGTTTTATTGCTGTGAAGAGATACAATGACCATGGAAATTCTTATAAAGCAAGACACCTAATTGGGGCTTGCTTACAGGTTTGGAGGTTTAGTCCATTATCATCATGGTAGGAAGCATGGTTGCATGTAAGCAGACAGATGCTTGAGAATAAGCTGAGAGTTCTACATCAGGAAGCAGGAAGAAAGAGACATTGGGCCTGGCTTGACCATTGGAACCCTAAAGCCTACCCTCAGAGACACACGTTCTCCATGAGACCACACCTACTCTACCAAGGCCATGCCTCTTAATCTCTAATCCACGTCAAGTAGCACCACTCTCTAGCAAGCATTCAGGTATATGGGGTATGGGTGTCCAAGTTTTCAGAATAATGACTCTGAGACATTATTTATGAATAAGTGCCTAGGCCACAGACTTTGGCTCATTCCACGTTTATTCTACTCTATGAGTGTCACATGGCTGGTGGCTGATTATCTCTCCTCAGTTTCATACTTCTCTGCCCTCAGAGGTTGGGGCACATCTGTTTCCATGCTTGGCTTTATCCCAGAGTTCCTCTATCTGTGCTGGAACTCTTTTTTTCCTATTTCCTGCCTAAGCTAATAGGCCATCATCTTTTTTTGAGCAATGATGCTTCCATACAGTACATAAGAGAGTCTTTCTACGCTTCCCTCTTTAAGTTCAACAATAGGTTCTTTCTTTCATGATAATAAATTATAAATAGTAATAACAATTATGAAAACTATCAGGCAAGATTATATTCACAATGTCCAGGTCATATGTATTTGGCAACCTTGAAGAAAGTTTACTATGTCTATCCTATCCTGGTGAGTTCAGAGTTATATACCTAAATCAATTTCTATCTTAAGTTGCATTATCAATCTAAAAACTTCTTCCTATCTTTACCAATCCTAAATCAGATAGGGGACTGATATCCAATATATATAAAGAACTCAAGAAGGTGGACTCCAGAAAATCAAATATCCCCATTAAAAAGTGGGGCACAGAGTTAAACAAATAATTCTCAACTGAGGAATACCGAATGGCTGAGAAGCACTTGAAAAAATGTTCAACATTCTTAATCATCAGGGAAATGCAGATTAAAACAACCCTGAGATTCCACCTCACACCAGTAAGAATGGCTAAGATCAAAAATTCAGGTGACAACAGTTGCTGGCGTGGATGTGGAGAAAGGGGAACACTCCTCCATTGTTGGTGGGAATGCAAGCTGGTTCAACCACTCTGGAAATCAGTCTGGCGGTTCCTCAGAAAATTGGACATAGTACTACCAGAAGATCCTG
>LR750742.1:242783-306967 GCA_902729485.2 Mus minutoides
CAAAATGTGGACACGTCACCCCTTCCTAGAATTAAGAACAAAGCACACATTGAAAGAGTTAAAGGGAGCATTTGTGCAGCTCAATCCAAAGGATGGACCCAACGACTGCAGCTGCCAGGGATCCATCCCACAATCAGTCACCAAACATAGACACTATAGCATATGCCAGCAGGATGGTGCTGAAAGGGCCCGGATATAGCTGTCTTGGGGGAAAACATACCAATGCCTGGCAAACATGGAGGTGGAAGCTCACGGTCAGCTATTAGATGGAACACAGGGTTCCCAAGGAAGAAGGAGGTAGAGAAAGTACCCAAGGAGCTGAAGGGGTCTTCAACCCTATAGGTGGAAGAATATCCATGATCTAACTAGTATCCCCTGGGCTCGTGTCTCTAGCTGCATATATAAAAGAGGATGGCCTAGTTGGCCATCAGTGGGAAGAGAGGCCCCTTGGTTATGCAGACTTTATAAGCCCCAATACAGGGGAACGCTGGGGCCAAGGGGTGGGAGCAGATGGGTAGGGGAGCAGGGCCAGGAGGGGGGAGGGTATAGGGAACTTTCTGGATAACACTTGAAATGTAAATGAAGAAAATATCTAATAAAAGTTGAAAAAAAAAACATCTTCCTATACATTAACCATTTTTCTGAATCCCAAACAACTTAAGCTTGTGAGACTATATTTAGTCTTCAACCCATAAGAGACCTGAGGAAGAATAAATATTACCTGAGTATACAGAAACTACAGAGCAAGCAGCTTCCAAAATTATAGAATTGTTAGAGAAGCTGGCTGTCTCGATGGTCACCCGAGCATCTACATCTGTGGTTGTCAAGCTCTAGCAGAGCCTCTCAGGGAACAACTGTACCAGGTTCCTGTCAGCAAGCACTTCTTGGCATCAGCAATAGTGTCTGAGTTTGGTGTCTGCAGATAGAATGGATCCCTAGGTAGTACAGTCTCTGGATGGCATTTCCTTTAGTGTCTGTTCCACTCTTTGTTCCTGAATTTCCTTTTGATAGGAGGAATTCTGGATTAATATTTTTGAGGTAGGTCAGTGGCCTCATCCCTCAACTGGGGGCCATGTCTATCCACTGGATATGGTCCCTGCAGGTTCTATCTCCCCATTGTTGGATATTTTGGCTTATATTCTCCCTGTTGGGTCCTGGGAACCTCTTAGATCCCTGGCACCTGAGACTTTCTAGCAGCTACCCCCAGTTCCCCTTCCATGCTGCTACACACCTCCTTTTAAATTCCTGACCCTATGTACTTCTCCCCAATCTCCCCCTGTATCTGAACCAGTCCCCCCTTTCCTTCCTTGTCTCTCACTCCCAGATCTCTCTCTTCCTCTACTTGCTGAGATTATTCTCTTCCCTCTTGAGTAGGACTGTAGCATCCACACTTTGGAGTGGTTTTCTTTCTTCTTGGGTGTCATATTATCTGTGAGTTGTATAGTAGGTATCCTGAGCTTCCTCTTGGATAATATCCACTTATAAGTGAGTTCATACCATGTGTGTTCTTTTGTGACTGGGTTACCTCACTCAGGATGATATTTTTCAAGATCTATCCACTTGTCTGCGAATTCCATGAATTGATTGTTTTTAATAGCTGAGCAGTATACCATCGTGTAAATGTACCACATTTTTTGTATCCATTCCTCTGCTGAGGGACATGTGGGTTGTTTCCAGCTCCTGGCTCTTATAAATAAGGCTGTTATAAACATAGTGGAGCATTTGTCCTTGTTATATGTTGGAGCATCTTTTCAGTCTATGCCCAGGAGTGGTACAGCTGGGTCCTCGAGTATAACTATTTCCAATTTTCGGAGGAACTGCCAGACTGATATCCAGAGTGGTTGTATGTACCAGCTTGCACTCCCACCAGCAATGGAGGCGTGCTCCTCTTTCTTCACACCAGCACTGCTGTCACCTGAGTTTTTGTTAGCCCTGCATCTTGTTTGTTCTGTTTGGACAGCATAATGTCAGCAGTTAAAGCAAGGACAGTTTCTTGACAGATTTGGAATAAACTTCATAAGGGGGTACTTTGATGCTCATAATCTCCTCTGAAGTACAATGAAGCTGCTGCCAGGAGCTGATATGTCTGAGCGTCAAAAAGCCTTTTGTTAATAAAACATCTTTAAATGCCATATTCTGCAGATATCTGAGGTTTTTGAACTATCTTACTATAGCACATCTCACCTGTTTGTTTCTAGCTATTTAGTACTTTTTTAATGTAAGAAGAATATTTCTCTAATTAACAAAACTAGTATTGAACATAACCATACATTAGATTAATTACTAATTTGAACTTTAAAATTTTTCTAAACACTTTGTAATAGCACCTTTTAAAAGGACTAAAATGTCACATTGCATTTTAAAGAACTATATAGATACAATACCTTAAACAAGAGTTGAAACATGGGAGTGTGTAGGTTAGGGAGCCGGGCAGGGGGAGTGTATAGGGGACTTTCGGGATAGCATTTGAAATGTAAATGAAGAAAATATCTAATAAAAAAGAGTTGAAACATATATACAAAGAATGCTGTAACAAAATATAGCCTTAATCTGCATCAATATCAAATATGTATAAATAAAATGTAATACTCTATGCATTTATTGTAAATTCTTATATCACTTCATTTTTATTTTCATATCTTCTCCCCTTTCCCCCAATACTAGATAGTAGAGAAAGAAGAATAGAAGAGATAAAAATAAAGAGAAAAAGAAATCCATAAATCTAACTTCCCATATTTTTCCCTCCCTGCCCAAACCATGACAATTAGTAACTATGTCCTTAAATGATGATAAACATCCAGAATCCATTGAATGACCAAAATTACTTACCCCACCTCTTGGAAATGTGGGCATTGCTCTTTTAAAATTGCTTTCTGCTCTTTGATGACATTATTTTCTCTTTGGGGGCACTAAGAAAATTGGGATATTTGCTAGTCATAAGAACGCTAGCTCTAACATTTTTTTGTCCAGTGTCTACAGGCTAAGAAACTTTAGGACTCAAATGAAGTCAAGTTAAAACAATCTATGATACTGAATGATCTAGCTAGCCATTTTGAAATTATCCAAGATGCAGATTTTCCAGGAAACAGTTTGAGGCAGTCTGAAGTAGGCTCAAGAAGAATGCTGCAATAAATATGTCTCAGCATCCTTCTCATCATCCTTGAGGGTGGACCTTGTCAGGGCTGTTTTAACTTCACTGGTGTCTGTAAACATAAGGTTTTATAAGGAACATACATTTCTGAAATAACATATGTATGGAATATATGGTGTACATAGACCAGTTAAAGATGATTGATTGTCTGCTCTTTGAGCAGGTAAGGCATCTGTCTTTCTTTATAAGCAAGTTTGGACTGTATAGGCAAACTGTAATAGATTCTATCTATACAATTGAGAGGAGACATCATGATACATCCTGAGGATTCTGTCACCAACAAGATGTTTTGGCTGTGCATAACTGAAGTTCTATGAATAGTCATTCTCAGAGATGTTCCCATGTAGAGGGATCAGCAATACAAGTTATCTGTTTTACTGGGCTTCTTGATTTCTTTAAGTCTGAAGTTAAGATCTTCAGGTCTCCTGCTGTCATACCTGATTTTTATCAATTTGGAAGGAATCTACATATTTTCTTTTCCTGTGGAAACAAGTACAAAACCTTCTCCCAAGCACAACACACTTCCTTTCCTCCATTCTAAAGTTAGGGCATCCTTAATTTAAACAGGCTTATTTAGTTCAGCATTTTTATTCATAATCCAATCTCTCTTAGCAGATGCTTTTTGTTCATTAACATTCAAAATAAAGCACTATGCAACCTCTCTCTGAGAGGTCTTTGTTATCCCTTTTTATTTGTTAAGCACCTCATTTAAAATATGATTATGTATCTCTATATCTGCTTGTCCTATAGCATTTTGTTGTATACCTGTAATATACTTTATATTATAATATATATATATATATATATATATATANACATATATATATATATATATATATATATATATATATATAGAGAGAGAGAGAGAGAGAGAGAGAGAGAGACAGGGTTTCTCTGTATAGCTTTGGCTATCCTGGAACTCACTTTGTAGACCAGGCTGGCCTCGAACTCAGAAATCCGCCTGCCTCTGGTTCCCAAGTACTGGGATTAAAGGTGTGTGCCACCACACCCAGCTACAAAAAATGGTTTACTAGAGACATATGCTGGAGCATTCTCAGTCTTAATTTGTACAGGTATCCCCATAAAAACCATAACTTCTAATACATGTGTAATTACACAACCATTTTTTCAGAATGTAAAGTAATTATCTATTGAAATTCTGAACATGTGTCTAAGTTAGAGTGTACTTATTTTAATTTTCCAACATTTGAAAAATGAAACATATCATTTGCCAAGTTTCATTTCTTTGAGTATCTTTTGGGTTATTCCCCACAGATAATGGAGTTTGGCAATATAAAGAACAGTTCCTTATAATTTCCTTGGCTTGTTACCAATTGATAGAAAAAAATCTTTCTTTTAACATTTCCTGAAAACATGTTGGGATTTAAAAAAAAGAAATTCTGAAGCATCTTGTACATTTTCTACTCATATCCAATCAATTTAATTATTACTTTTTAATAGGGGGCCTGGTAAACCAATATGGGATCTGATATATGCTATATACAGTAAATGATTGCTATTTCTGATTACTTGCTGTACATGAATAAAATGAAGTTATTTATAAATCAGTTAATTTTGAATCATCCTGAATAAATCCAGAAGTTTCTATATGCAAAATAATTATTTCTCTTTGTTGAGAATCAGTACCCATATGAAGAGATTCTAAAATATCTAATAATGCCATAAGAATGACATACAGCTCTGATTTTTGAACTGAATTATAAGGGCTCAGAGTCTCCTTATTTATTTTTATTTTTTATTTTTTTGACTTATGATTTGCCATTCCTGATTTATGTGCATGAGTATGGAATGTAGGCGCTCAAGAAATTGGTGTCTCTTTTACTACATGAGTGATAATGCAATTAGTGTATTTTTTAAAACCGAAGTTGCTTGCTTTTGGGGTATCTTTTGTAAATTTCTCCTGCAAATTACTGTAAACCCTTTGACAACGTTCATTTTCTGACCATAATGAGGTAGTTTCTGCCTTAGTAAAAGGGACCNAGTATGGAATGTAGGCGCTCAAGAAATTGGTGTCTCTTTTACTACATGAGTGATAATGCAATTAGTGTATTTTTTAAAACCGAAGTTGCTTGCTTTTGGGGTATCTTTTGTAAATTTCTCCTGCAAATTACTGTAAACCCTTTGACAACGTTCATTTTCTGACCATAATGAGGTAGTTTCTGCCTTAGTAAAAGGGACCACAATTTCTACTGGTTCTATTTCTGCTAATTGACAAAAATCTTATTTTTCCATCCAGAATCAATTCAGAAAAATTTTCTACACAGGTCTTTAATTTTCTACTTTGTATGCATGCCAAACATGTACATTGTAAGATATAATCTTCTCACTGCATAAGAATTCTTGTTGGAGAATAAGTAGAATGCAAAATAACCAAAATACAAGCTGTCTTTGCATACAAATGATTTAAATGTACATCTTATAATTTCTTTTCTACAAGACTCAATTCTTTTTCAGCCTCAGCTGATAATTTTCCTGGACTATTTAAATCTTTATCATCTTATGAGTTTTTAAATACATTACACAGCTCTCAAATAGTTAATCCTATTATGGGACTTAGCCAATTAATGTCTCCCAACAATTTTTGAAAATCATTAAGAATTCTTAATTGGATTTGTATGTTAATACTGATTAATCATGATTTGTACATTAATCCTGATTTGTACATTCTGTGGTTGAAACTTTTGTTGACCTATTTTATATCCTACATAATTAATAGAATTTCTTCTTTGTATTTTTTTAGAGAGTAACTTATAATTCCTTGCAAGGAAAAATTCTGTTATTGGATTATTTTTTCTTAAGTTATTTGTATCTGAATCCCCAGTAAGAAATCATCCATATAATGACAAAAGAAATGTTACAGACACTAAAACAACTAGTCTAAGAGCAGCTAGAGGCAAAACATATTGAAGAATCTCTTAGTCTCTGGATTTCTCCTGTATTTTGCATTAAAAAGAAATGGAGTACTACTCAGCTATTAAAAACAATGAATTTATGAAATTCTTAGACAGATGGGTGGATCTAGAGGATATCATACTGAGTGAGGTAACCCAATCACAAAAGAACATACATGATATGCACTCACTGATAAGTGGATATTAGCCCAGAAACTTAGAATACCCAAGATATAATTTGCAAAACACATGAAACTCAAGAAGAAGGAAGACCAAAGTGTGGATACTTCGTTCCTTCTTAGAATGGAAAACAAAATACCCACAGAAGGAGTTACAGAGACAAAGTTCAGAGCTGATATGGAAGGACCATCCAGAGACTGCTCACCCAGGAATCCATCGCATATACAACCACCAAACCCAGACAGTATTCATATGCCAGCAAGATTTTGCTGACAGGACCCTGATATAGCTATCTCTTGTGAGGCTATGCCAGTGCCTGGCAAATACAGAAGTGGATGCTCACAATCATCTATTGGATGGAACACAGGGCTTCCAATGAAGTAGCTAGAGAAAATACCCAAGGAGCTAAAGTGGTCTGCAACCGTATAGGAAGAACAACAACATGAACTAACCAGTACCACCCAGAGCTTGTGTCTCTGGTTGCATGTGTAGCAGAGGATGGCCTAGTTGGCCATTAATGGGAGGAGAGGCCCTTGGTCTTGAGAAGATTATATGCACCACTACAGAGGGATGCCAGGACCAGGAAGCAGGAGTGGGTGGGTTGGGGAGCAGGGCAGGGGGAGGGTATAGGGGATTTTGGAGAGGAAACTAGAAAAGGGGATATCATTTGAAATGTAAATGAAGAAAATATCTAATAAAAAATTTAAAAAAAAAGAAAGAGTTGGCAAAGCCGCTTTTTTTTTCCCAACAAAATGAAACTACAACTTCAAATCACAACTTAAAAAGAAATCTGGCAAATGAAAGATGTTGACAGATCTGAGAGCAATTAATAAAATCATTCAGCCAATGGGCTTTTATAGGCTGAAATTCCATTGCCTTTCTTGTTACCTAAGGCATGGTTTATTATAGTGATTCATTTAAAAGATTGCTTATATGTGAGATATGTTCTTCTAGCTGGTCTGACTTCTCTGGACTCAGTGGGAGAGGAAGTGCCTAGCCTCACAGAGACTTGAAGTGTCAGGGTGGTAGGATACCCAGAAGGGTCCCCATCAACTCAGAGGAGAAGGTGAGGGGGAATGGGGGAAGTATTATGGGAGGCAATGACCTGGAGGATGGCAATGAGCAGGATGTAAAGTGAATAAGTAAAAAGTAAAATGAAATAAAGGTTGTTGTTTTACAGTCTCTTTACATGAACATGAGAAAAGGTTTGCATTTTCAGTACTTACTGTTCTTTAAAAAGTCTTTTCTAAGCCGGGAGGTAGTGGCACATGCCTTTAATCCCAGCACTTGGGAGGCAGAGGCAGGCGGATTTCTGAGTTCAAGGCCAGCCTGGTCTACAAAGAGTGTTCCAGGTCAGCCAAGGCTATACAGAGAAACCCTGTCTCGAAAAAAAACAAAAACAAAACAAAAAACAAAAAAAGTCTTTTCTATTAATTAATTAATTTATTCACAATACAATACAGTGCAATGCAAATGGCTGAGACCCACTTAAATAAGTGTTCAACATCTTTAGTCATCAGAGAAAAACAAATAAAATGACCCTGAGAGTGCATCTTACAGAATGACTAAGTTAAAAAAAACTCAAGTGATAGCACATTCTGTTGAGGATGTGGTGCAAGGGGGAACACTCCTACATTGCTGGTGGAAGTGAAAAGTGATTGTACAATCACTTTGGAAATCAATTTGGTGGTTTCCCAGAAAACTGAAAATAATTCTACCTTAAGACCCAGGTATACCATTCCTGAGCATGTACCCAAGAGATGTTTCACTNTTTTTTTTTTTTTTTTTTTTTTTTTTTTTTTTTTTTTTTTTTTTTTTTTTTTTTTTTTTTTTTTTTTTTTTTTTTTTTTTTTTTTTTTTTTTTTTTTTTTTTTTTTTTTTTTTTTTTTTTTTTTTTTTTTTTTTTTTTTTTTGCAGTCTTGTTCCAAGGTGGCACTATGAGTTTGGGATTGAATTCATCTAAAATTTCCTTATGATTCAAACAATTGTCTAAATTTTGTTCTATTGTTTATAACTTAGCAAGAATTTTTGTGTCTCTTCCTTATGTAAGACTGCCTTCTTTCGATCTCCCTTAAAAATGACATATAAAAATTTCAATTGTTACTGAAAGAATAATTATTTGTATGCTGATATAAAAAAAATTATACAGGATTCAGATGCCCTCTGTCATGGTGTTTTCTCCATTTTGTAACACAGAAAGTATTTTTCTTTTAATCTCCTAACTCTTTTTAAGGACTTAACGTCTTATTTTCAAACTTAATATTTCTTCCTAAACTTGATTATTTTTCCTGTTGTTTTTGATCCCACAGGAAGCAAGTGCATTTTTATTGTGCTGAAAAAAAAAAAACGTACTAATTCCTTCAGATTTGACTCTCCTGTATACATCATTATCATTATAGGAATGGTGGTTTTAAGCTGTATCTGCCTGGGTTTTTGTTGTTGTTGTTTGTTTGTTTTGAATGAAAAGACTCCAGTCAGATTCACTTCCTTAGAATTTTTTTTTTAATTTTTCAAGACAGAGTTTCTTTGTGTAGCCCTGACTGTTCTAGAACTCACTCTGTAAACAAGGCTGGCCTCCAATATACAGATCTGCCTGCCTTTGCTTCTTGAGTCTGGGATTAAAGGCATGAACCACCACTTCCCTGATCTCTTCCTCAAATCTGCACAACACATATTAAACTCTCTGATGGCTCCATTCAAGGCATCTCCCGGGCAAATCTTTGTTTTTCTGGTTTTAAGGACACAGGGAGGGTCATAGCCTTCCCTTCAACTCAATTGAAAGTACATGCCTAGTGAGCAAAAGCGATGGGCTTTATTCTTTTATTTAAAGAAACCAAGATTACCTTGGATCCAAAATAGATTAGTATAAATGCAGGCTTTTCACCTGCGCCCAGTTCCTGAATAACAACTCAGAGGATATTTATGTATAAATGAATGCCTAGGTGATAAGCTTATGCTTGTTCTCTGAGTAGCTCATGACTTATGTAAGCCGTTTATTCTATTCTATGTGTTCCACATAGCTGGTTACTTCTCCTCAGTTTTATGCATGGGACTCTATCCACCAAGTCTGGGCAAAATCCTCCTGTCTCTGACTCTGTCCCAAAGTCCCCTCTCTCTGTTGGATATCCCACCTTTTAATCCTGCCTCAGCACATTGGCTATTTTTGTTGACAGGTGATGCTGCCACACAGTACACAGAGATTCTCTCTACAGCTTAGGAAAGTTTATATTGCTATTTAAATACATTTTCTTGAACAGTTTTGATCAGAATGCTTTTGCCCCCCACCCCATCCGTGGGAGAGTAGAATGGAAGAAAAGACAGTGAATTAGTCACTGGAAATGTAGTTTTAGATAATTAACTAATGAGTTCATTAACTCATGGAACATATTTACACTATAGTCTGTATCTGTCAACTCTGACTTATTTTATGTCAACAAAAGTTTGACTTTACTTTTCAATTCAAATATCCTTGAGAAATAAACTCCATGAAATTAAAAAAAATTCATAGAAAAAGGATAAAATGAAGAGACATTACTAAATAGAAAAAAAGCTTTGATAGCTATACAGCTAAGATATAATTAATATATAGAAGATATAAAGACTTAACTACACAATAAGAAATCAAGCACCTCAATTAATCAATAGGCTATCAAAATGAACAATTTACAAAAGATGAAATATAAATAAAACCAAGAGATACAAAAAATTCAACCTCAAAATTACATTGAGGTTGAATGCAATTAGGATGTCCTTTACTATAAAAACAAACATTAATGGGTACAGGTAAGGATGTGCACCAAAGAAAACACTTTCATATTGCTGGTGGCAATATAAGCCTGTTCTGTCACTATGGAAACCAAAGTAGGTATTTTTCAAAATACTAGAAATAGAGCTGTTATATGACCCAGTTGTACTATTCTTGAGTACGTACCCAAAGGACTCCAAGTCAACACATCTCAGAGACAGTTATTTATCATTGTGTACTTTAGCCAAAGTTATAAATGAGTTATGATACAAACCTATGTGTTTAATAAGAGAAGAATAGATAAAGAAAATGTGGTATAGGGACACAGTGGGTAATTTTAAGCCAAAAAGAATGAAATGATGTCTTCAGCATGAAAATGGGTTTAACTGTAGGTAACCCTAGCAACCAAATTAAGCCCATCTTAGAAATTTTGTCAAAAATAAATTCACATCCCTAATAACAAATGACTTAAAGGCGTACATTTCATTTATCTTTCCAGTTGTCTTATACGAGTTTTCCTGCATGAACAAGTCTGTACTTCCCTATTTTCTCCCATGGTGCTCTCATACTTTCTTTCATGCAGCATACTCTGCTCCCTCAGCAGCAATGTCTCTTTGCTAAGATGAGTTACTAAATGAAAACTGGGATCACATTCACTGCTCCTTAATACATTCAAATAAAAAGTATCACTGCATTAACAAAAGCACCAGGTTTCTAAGTCTAGCCTCTATCCTTAACACACACACACACACACACACACACACACACACACACACACACACATACCCCACACAAACACACCACACATAGTACAACACATACAGACTCCCATACCACACAGAAACATACACATAATGAACACATACCACACACACTACACCATACCACACACATACACAATTACAAATATATATATGAAGCTTAGTTTTTATTTTTCGCATACCTCTGAATTTTCTATCAGTTCAAAAATGAAAAGCCATTGTAATTATTCTGATGAATCAGAAACTATGGAGTGTGAGTTTCCATAATACAAATGGCATAGTAAAATTAGAGGAAAAAAAAAAACCTGGGTCATTCAGCTTCATAGCTAGCATTGTTTCAAAGAGAGAGATCTCAATTGAAAGAGTTCAGTACTTATTTTAAATTCCCGATTTTCTAACTTTGGTGTCAGCAGTCTTCAGTTGCAACATTTAATGCAAATGTTCACTTATGCTGGGGTTACCTAAAGTTTGTAGAATGTTGTTTTTATAAGTGGTCTTTTGATTAAACTTGAGAGTTTGTGAATATTTATGATTGACATATTTCAGTAGTACCTGTCAACTAATGAGTAAGCACATGAAAATTTAGAGAGCCTTGGGAGTTATCAACTTTAGCCTTGCAGAACAGATGTTAGAAAACAGAATTCTCTTAATATAATGGACTTGAAAATTGGCACCATATATCAAAATTGGGAATGTTCTGGGCCAAACATAAGGATAAGAACTATTTCAGAAACTTATCACCATAAATCTTATATAAATGCCAGAGAAATTTCTTAATCATAACTTGGATAAAACTGAAAAGGGAATAGCCAAAGGAAGAAGATAAATGGAACAAAATTTTAAGAAAATGAATGTATTTTGGCTATATGTTTATTTATTTTACAAATACAACCTCAACTATATTTTACAAATACAACCTCAACTATCGCCGATACAAATATTAGCAAAGAGTTATTAGAACCTTACAAGTGAAGAAACCAAGTCTTATAAAAGTTTCAAAAGATTTCCATGACCATGTTTTAGTTCCTAGGGCTAATGCTTCAAAAATAGAAATGCTTAAAACCAACTGGATAAAAATTAATGGAGGCAAACCTCAAATCCAGGTGGCTCCTGCCCGATGCCTATGAGTTGACAAGTTATGCTGTATTTTACGGAATGCATCCCTGATCATGGAAGATTGAAGCCCCTCTGACATAGTAGTGTGCATGAAAACAGGCAGCAGAGGATGCAGAGGGACCCAGGAGGCCTCAAACCTTACTCTTTATACTCTGTGGGATACAGATGGTTGGTAGATACACAGGCTAAACAGAAAATAACTTATGACAAAGAAAAAGGAATCATTTGTTTCTAACCAGAAAATATTCAAACCAGCAGGAGATGACACTTGCACTATAAGTACACACACACACACACACACACACACACACACACACACACACACATTAGAAATGATACAGCTGCTAATCAGTCTTTAGTAAACTCATCTGGCAACAATATTAAAGAACAGCTAATGAATTATTAAGTAAAACATGGCCTAGGATTAAGATAAAAAGGAGCTAGAGGATGACATCTTCCAGTAGGCATGAAACAAATGTGACAATTAGCAACATTGAAGATATCTGGAGGATGTGAAGGTACTGCTATGTGCTTCATGCATTTCTACACCAATTATGCATCTTAAAGTAAACTTAAAGAGATGTCTAATTAAGCTCCCCGTGCAGCTGTCAGAGGACTTTTTCTTCTTTATTTAGCACCAAGCTTAAAGTGTGTGATAAAACATCCATGATTGCAAATACCAAGTGAAAGAGCAAATGAATTAAAGATGTGACCATCCTGCTGAGCACAATTCAGGGAGTTTCTGAGTCTTCTCCAGGATTTCAAAATGCTTAGTTTGGAATTTTCCCTGTCACCTCTTTTTTATTTCCATAGCATCATGTCTCTGCAGATGGAATTTAATTGCAGATGTGTCAATAGTGTGGGATTATTTAATTACAAGCAAATCTTATTAACCTTCTTGGAGATAGAGAAGTGAGGACTAGAGTTGAGAGGTTCTAAGTAGTTATCTTACTAACTCTCCAGGCTTTATCCAGGTAGATGCACGGAGAACCCATATGTAAGAGAAGGGTAAGGTATCTTGACTACAGTTTCTCACAAATAGGTCAAGAGCTATAGTGCAGGATTAGACTATAGAGTTTTATGTTATAGTCTAGGTCTGCGAGTGTAAAGAGTGGGAAGCCAAATGAGCCTTTTTCTAAGAAGATGGATACAGATAAGCTAGGGCAGGCTGCAATGTGACCGACATGGCAACAAGTGTTTGGGGGACACTACTAAATTTTGCTTGTATGTTGAGGAGGAATCTGAGAACATCTCGGTTGGCACTCTGCCCAATCATTACCACTAGAAAGCCTGTCCCTAGGCACAGTTGTTGAAAGGGAAAGAGGGAAAGAGATATACGAGTGTTGCCATTTTACTGCCATTTGGGGGAAGTATTTAGTAAATCTAAGAAACTTACTCGTGAGCCAAACTGGTCAGAACCCAATGTATCAGTAGGAACCTAGCATTGGAATGGAGCAGGGCACATAGGTATGATAGCAGTTTTAGATCTCATTATGTCATAGAAAGCTTCATATTTGCAGGAGACTACCAGAAGCAGTTTGCCAGAGATCAATGTCAGGGATTGTGTATAGGGGAGATAGAAAAATTCCAGAACCTAGCAGTTAGAATAGAGACCCCTTTCATCAATGCTGAAAAGAAAGAAATACTACATATTGGGGGAAGTCAGAGAACTTGGAAAGATCTTCCAGAGAGACCCGGTAAGTCTCAGGAAGTCTTCGTCACATTTGTTACTGGCAAGATCTAATAGCCTCTTGGTGGTGCTCAGGCAGAAGTCAACCGTCAGGCAGATGAGCTCAGAAGCACAGAGCACACAGCATAAAGAAGCACATTGTGTTTTGGTTCAACTAAGAATGAAGCTCTCAGTAGTTCACAGAGAAGCCCAAAGGTATATAAACACGGAATATCTTGCTTCTAACTAAATTTCTAGTCATTTTTAAAGGATTTAAAATATTTCCTCATGGCCAAATTGGTGGTGTTTGTTTTCAAAGAGAGATTTCGAGAAAAGGAAGAAAAGGAAGAAAAGGAAGAAAAGGAAGAAAAGAAAGAATTTTGCTGCAATTTTTAAAGGAAAGCTCTTTGAAGCATCCTAGGTTGATCCACTTAAGTGCCACTAGCTAGACATTATAAACATTAACTTCACAGTCACAAAGAGCTTCAAAGGACACTAAGATGTGTTGACTTTATTGTAGGCCATTGTGACAAGCTGAACCTTTTACTTCAAAATAAAGAAGAGAGCAATGAAGAACTCTGCCATTGAGTCCTAGACGTAAGACAGCACAAGGCAAGGGGTGATGGCAGATGTTGGGGCTGTACTGTGATTGTTAGTGTTTTAAATTTTATTGGTGTCTCTTGTTACAGGCATTTCAAAGAAAAATTAGGAAAAATATTGTGCAGTTCTAATGGCATACATAATACTCTTCAAAGTCTATTTTTGAGATGTTTAATTCTTTATGATATACACAGGAAAACTGGTTATTTATTTGAAGTGAGATTTTTGTCTTTGAAGTATTCATATATTGATATTGTTGTTGAGAGATGGTCTCCCAGTGTAGGCTGGCCTTGAAATCACAGAGAACTATCTGGCCCTAGGATTTTGTTTGTTTGTTTGTTTGTTAATTACTTTACTTATGTTCATTAAATTGTTGCTCTACCTTCCCCTTCCCCTAATTCAACCATAGGGATCCTGACCACAGTCCCGTGGTTGGCTTTAAGTATCTGCATCTGTCTCAGTCAGCTGCTGGTAGAGCCTTTCAGAGGACAGTCATGCTAAGATTCTGTCTCCAAGCACAAAACAGCACCAGTAACAGTGTCAAGGTTTGGTGCCTGTCCATGGGATTGATCCCTAGTTGGGCTGCTCATTTGATGGCCTTTTCTTCAGTCTCTGCTCCATTTTTGTTCCTGCATTCCTTTTAGACAGGAACAATTCTAGGTCGGAAAATTTGAAGTTAAGTGGGTGGTGGTGCCATCCCTCCACTGGGGGCCCTGTCTATCTACTGGAGGTGGTCTCTTTAGGTTTCATCTCTCCTCTGTTGGGCATTTTGGCTAAGGTTATCCCCACCGAGATCTAGGAACCTCTCATATCCCAGGTCTCTGAGACTTTCTAGGCGTTCCCCTCATGTCCAGAGACCCTTCCAGGTCTATCTCCTGTCTCCTCCCATACCGGATCCTATCTCCCTTTTCCTCTTCCCCTTTCTTCTCCTACCCAGTCCTTCCCTACCTCTGTGTCACATGATTATTTTGATCCTCTTTCTAAGTGGGATTGAAAGAAGCATCCTCACTTGTGGCCCTAGAGGGATTTTCTTTTTCTTTTTCTTTTTATTTTTTTTTAATTTTGGGTGAAAGACTTTTAATGACTCCTATTTCACTAGAGGTTATAGGTCTAGTTAAGCTGGACTTGATTTAATTTTGGTAAGTGATATCTATATAGAAAATTATCTTTTTTTAAAAGATTTTTTTCAATTTAGTGATATACAGGATTTTAAAGTATATCTATATGGCTCTCTGGATTTTTTTTTTTTTGGTGTCTGTTGATTATGTCTCATTTTTTGTTTCTTATTTTTAAAAATGTGGCCATTATCTCTCTGACTTTTAGTTAGTTTGAATAAATGTTTGTCTATTTTGTGGGTTTTCTCAAAGAACCAACTTATTGTCTCCTTAATTCTTTGTAGTCTTTTCCTGGTTTCTATTGTGTTGATTTTACCCCTCAGTTTAATTATTTGTTGCTATGTACTTTTCTTGCATGTGATTACTTCTTTTTGTTCTAGAGCTTTCAAGTGTGCTGTTAAGTTTCTGGTTTGAGAACTCTTTAATTTGTTTTTCTTTTTTATTGGATATTTTCTTTATTTACATCTCAAATGTTATCCCCTTTTCCCATCCTCTCACCTTCCAGAAGACCCCTATCCCATTCTTCCTTCCCCTGCTTTTATGAGGGTACTCCATAACCCATCTACCCACTCCCACCACCCCACCCTCAATTCCCCTACACTGGCGCATCCATCAAGCCTTCATAGGACCAAGGACCTCTCCTTCCATTGATGCATTATAAGGCTATCTTCTCTACATATGCATCTCAAGCCATGTGTACTCCTTTGTTGATGACTTTTTTTTTTAATGCTGCCACTTAGTGCTATGAAATTTACTCTTAGCATTGCTTTCATTGTGTCCCACAAGTTTAGGTTTGCTGTGTATTAATTTTCCTTAACTTTTAGAAAGTCTTTAATTTTTGTCTTGACCCATTTTTCTTTTAGTAGAGAGTTGTTCAGTTTCTATGATTTTGTAAGCTTCTGTTGTTGTTAATATATGGCTTTAATCTATGGTCATCTGATATGGAGCAGGGAATAAATTTTATTTTCTTGTAACTGCTGAGACTTGATTTGTGCACAAGTATGTGGGAAATTTTGGAGAAAGTTTCATGAGGTACAAAGTAGAAGGTATATTATTTTGTGTTTGGGTGAAATATTCTGTACATATATGTTAGGTACAACTGATTTATAATATCTGTTATTTACAGTATTTTTCTGTTTTTTTTTTTTTTTTCTGGGTGACCCATCCACTGGTGACAGTAGGATGTTGAAACCTCCCACTATCAGCATGTGAGGGTCAATATGTGTTTACAAACTACAACAGTGCTTCTTTTACAATCTTGTGTGCCTTTGTGTTTGGGGCACAGATATTAAGAACTCAAAAGCCATCTTGTGGACTTTTTCTTTGATAACTATGTAGTATCCTTTCCTATCTCCCTTGATTCGTTTTGGTTTGATATCTATTTTGTTGAATATTCAAACGGATATACCAGCTTTTTTCTTAGTTTTATTTGCTTGAAATACCTTTTTCTAAACCTTTACCCTGAGGTAATATCTATTCTTGATGTTGAGGTATGTTTCTTGGATACAGCAGAAGGAGGGATCTGTTTTTGCTTCCCTTCTGTTAGTCTGTGTTTTTGTTTTTGTTTTTTTTTTTTTTAATTGAAGAAGAGACTACTGATAGTGAGAAATATTAACGACCAATATTTGTTAATTCCTTTTATTTTATTGTTGTTTGTCGTGTGTATGTGTTTGTGTGTGTGTTTGTGTGTGAATCCATTGTTTTGATTTTGTTGGGGTGAGACTATTTATTCCTTTGTTTTCATTGGTGTAGTTAACTTCCTTAAGCACCTTCTGTGGAGCTGCATTTGTAGATAGATATTGTTTGAATTTTCCTTCTTCACAGAATGGGTTATTTTCTCCATCTGTAATAGTTGAAATTTTTGTATAGTATAGTATCCAGGGCTGGCATCTGTGGTCTCTTAGACATGTGCAGTACATCTGTTGAGGCCATTTTGAGTTTTAGAGTCTTCTTTGAGAAGTCAGGTTTAATTTTTTTGTTTGTTTGTTTGTTTTTTGTTGTTGTTGTTGTTTTTCGAGACAGGGTTTCTCTGTGCAGTCCTGGCTGGCCTAGAACACAGAAATCCCCCTGCCTCTGCCCCAGGTTTAATTCTTATAGGTCTGCCATTATATATAACTTGATCATTTTCCCTTTTAGCCTTTAATATTATTTCTTTGTTATTTCTTTGTTCTGTATGTTTAGTATTTTGATTATTCTGTGGTGAGGGCACTTCCTTTTCTTGTCCAATCTGTTTGGTATTCTGTATACTTCTTATACCTTTATAGGCATGTCCTCCTTTAGGTCAGAATTTTTTTTTCTCTGATTTTGTTGAAAATATTTTCTGTGCCTTTGGGTTAGAATTCTTTTCCTTTCTCTATTCCTATTATTCTTTTTTCCCACCATAATGTTTTTAATTAATTATTTGGGAATTTTATACAATGCACCCTGATCACATTATTTCCCATTCCTCCCAGCTTCATACCTCCTTGCACCTCCCTCCAAACATACCCCACTAATCTAATTTGTGTTGCTCATATACACATGGGAGCCTGGTCAAACACCCATTGGCCAGTACCTTAAAGAAAACTGAGCCCTACTTCCTCAGATACCATGACAGAAGCCATCAGTGGTTAAGATATATGCTTCATCATTTTTATCGCAATTTTAAAGAATTTTCTTCAATAATTCCTCTCTGAACTGATATTTTGGGGGGTGAAGTGGGATAGGGCAGGTTGTCACAGAAGCCTTCAGTGTCTTTCATTGTCAGTTATGAGTCTCCAGTCATCTATACTGCTGCAAAAGAAGCTTCATTATCCTTGGCAGCTGGTAGCAGCTTGAATTCTGTACTTCCACACGTTTTTTTGTTTGTTTGTTTGTTTGTTTGTTTTGTTTTTTGTTTGTTTTTGTTTTTGTGGAAGCATGGATTGTAGATATCAACATGGTTTCTGGAAACATCTTGGATCACAGACATCAACCTGACCTGCAGAGGTAACACAGATCACTGACATCAACATGCTTTTCTGTGGTAGCACAGGTCATGGACATTAACCTGACTTCTGGCAGCAGCACATCCAGATATCAACATCCATTCATCCATTCCAACTGCAGCACAAACCGTGGACATCAGCATGGTCTTTGCTAGCAGCACTGATCATAGTTTTTTTTGTTGTTGTTGTTTTTTTTTTTTTCATAGTGTCCCAGGTTTCCTGCATGTTTTGTGTCAAAGGTTTTTTTAGATTTAATATTTTCTTTGACCCATATCCTGTATACTTAGATGTTTTTCAAAACATTTAGGGTTCTTCAAAACTTCAATGTCTCTTCTAACCCACTGACTAGAAGCAGAGGCAAAAGAATACTTAATAGAAAAGGGTGTTATGGACACCCTGCGTAGAAGTAAATCCTTGGAGTGATTCTGCTCGTCATTGTCAAGATACCAGCAGCAAACACCAACTATGAATCAGTAGTGGTGTCAGAATCCAGCAGAAGGCTGCAGCAAGGCTCTGCTGAATTGGCATGAGTCGGCCTAAGCGGTCAGAATCAGCTGGAACACCACCACAAATTCTTTGGCATGTTTCTCTCCATTAAGTGAAGACCAACGAAGACCAGCAAGTCATTGTATGGTGTAGCAATGCAAGAGCCTTCTCTCACAGTTTGTAGAGTTGCACTTATACTCTTTCTAAACAACACATACCCTATCAAGTGTCTTCCTCAGCTATATTGGGATATTCAGAGCCTATGGCCTCTAGTGGAGACACATTTCTGAGGCTTGCTGGGGAAATGGTTTAGAAAGGGACAATTTGTAGGAACCAAAGAGATGGGACCAGGAATGGGTCAGGGAAAGTTGCCAAGGGGGCTCTGCTGAAGAGCTGGGGATGCGACTGGGGCTGTCGATCTGGGGGAGCAGAGAGAGAGAAGAGGTCTCTGTACTGTCTATGTAGATTTCTGGTCTCAATAACTACTTAATGCCTATTTTTCTCCAGTATCTTACAGAGAAACATAATGTATGTAGAATCAGTTTGTTACATAATTAAACAACATTTATACTTACAAGTATTGTGATTATTATTCATAGGTGTATAATGTGTGTAGGTGTAGACTTGTGTGCTATAGATTTTAAAGATACAGTTTTAGAAGTTTAAAAATATACCAAATGATTTGTTTGATTTTTTTCCCTTTATTTCTCTTCTATGAAAATGGACATTTTTCCTCATGTATGTCTGTGTACCACATGTATGCAGTGACCAGAAGAGGACATTGTGTTCCTTGAGACAGCTGTGAGCTTCCACATGGGTTCTGAGAATCTAACTCAGGTCCTCTGAAAGAACATCCAGTGCTCTCAAGTGTTGAGCCTGTTGTCTAGTCCCATTTCTTGGGATTTTAATAACATTACAGGTTGATATGTTTTCATGTATGAGTTTTTAAGTCTACTGGCTTGTTTAATGGTTAATAATAAATTTATTATTGAAATTATCAGTTTCATAGATTATCTGATTCTGCAATTTCCCTTTGAATTTAAAAAGGGATTGCCTTAGCTTTTACTGCTGTGAACGCACACCATAACCAGGCCTGCTCTTATAAGAACAACATTTAATTGGGGCTGGATTGCAGGTTCAGAGGTTCAGTCAGTTATCATCAAGGTAGGAGCATGGCAGCATACAAGCAGGCATGTCTCAGGAGGATTTGAGAGTTTTACATCTTTGTCTGGAGGCTTCTTGAGAAGACTTGATTCCAGGAAGCTAGGAAGCTAAAACCCATGTCTACAGTGATACACCTACTCCAACAAGGCTATAGCTTCTATAGTGCCATTCCCTGGGCCAACCATATACAGACCATTACAGAGATCCATGAGCTTGTAAACTCTCATTTTTGTTTTAGTTGCTTGGTTCAGATTTCTTAGAGAATAGGTTCAATTCAAAATCAATTCCATTTTACAGCAGCATTCTACAGTAAGGGCAAAAGGGAAGCTGGGGATTATTTTATTGACTCATGCAAATATACAAGATCATGTTAAAAGGATACGGCTGATAGCTTCATAAGAATTATAAAACATTTGCAGACCATCCACTTGGTTCCTGAATATATTTTTTAAAGTTTTGTGTGTGTGTGTGTGTGTGTTTTGGCTCACTATGTAGCAGAAGATATACTCTTAACTTTTAGAATTTAATATGTCCAGGAACACGATAAACCTAGCCAAAAGTTTGCTTAAGACACAAAAATTTGCATTATAATTCAGGACCTTAACCTAACAGAAACCTTGAATTTGGCTTCTTACATTTATAACATTAAGGTAAACACACACATAAACAAAGTAAAACTCAACATAAAAGAAGCATAGTCCACTGTTCTTAACAAATGCCCTGACCAGGAAGAACTCTTGTGTTGTATTTTGAGCCTAGCATAATCTGGATATGCTTTTGGTCTAGTGTCTACTTCTATTCTCCCTAATCTTAGCATGCCATGGTCACATCGGTTCCATGCTGGTTTCCAGCATGACAATGTCTGCTTACAAGTATTTTCATGGATTGCATGTAATGCCTAAAATATTCCCCATGAAGCTATATGTAACAGTTACTTCTTAACTTCATTCTGTGTGTTTGGCAGAGGTCACCTCCTCAAGATGCTCTGTGTAAATAGCAATGCCTTTCAAGATCCTGAGTTTAAAACTTTTGTAGTTTAATTAATAGTTTCAGTTTAATTAATAGATAATAAATTATACCATATTATATTTAATACATTATTTAAACTAGCTTCTAACTTTTAGTAGAAATGTAATAAAATATAATTAAGTAATCAAATAGAAATATCAATTCGTTGTCTTAGACCCAGTGTCTTAAATGAAAGAAAACTGGCAAGATATGTAGTCATATCTCTAGTCTGGCTTCCAGATATGGGTGTTAATTTAACACTTGAATTTTTGCTGACACATTGATTTGGTATCAGATATAGATGTACACACTTTTTTATCTCTCAAATAGTGACATTAGTAAGTTCTGTTTTGTTCTAGCATAATGTTTTGTATACTACCTTGTTTTCTTATACACAGTTACAATTGTCTTAATCCTCCTGCAGCAGATGAGAGCGTGTATAAGAACCCACAGCCAGACATTTAGCCAGAGTCTACATTGAAGTTCTTCATGGGCTCTCTCTATTTGGAGATTTGGGAATCCTGCAGAAGAAGGATAGAAAAATTGTAGGATTTAAAGAGAATGAAATACACCAGAACGTGGCCCACTGAATCAACTAAGCAGGGCTCATATAGGCTCACAGAGACATAACCAACTATAACAAGCACAGGGCCCACATGGGTTTACACTATGTCCTCTGCTTATATGTTATGGCTGTGGGTTGTTGTTGTTGTTGTTGTTGTTGTTGTTGTTGGGGAGGGGTTCTCCTAACACTGGTAGTCAGTGTGTCTATAACTCCTTTGCCTGCTTTTGGGGTTTTTAACCCTCCTGTTTGGTTGTTTTGTTCAGCCTCAATATGAGGGCTTTTTCCTTGTCTTAATTTATCTCGTTTTGTTTGGCTGTTGTCTCTTGGAGGTCTGCCCTTTTTTGGAATGAAAACAAAAGGGGGGTAGATATGGGTAAGAGGGGAGCCATGTTTTATATGTAAAGTAAGTGAGCATCTCTTTGTCTATGTATATGTATATGATGTATATGTCTATGCATATATGTATATTTATTATATATCCATCTATCAATGTAAAGTAAGTGAGCATCTCTGCATCTCTTTATTACATATCCATCTATCCATGCACACTTCAGTCCATTTATCCATATATCTTTCTAGAAGAGAATGGAGAAAGAATGAGTAATTTGTTAATTAAGTAATTTTTGTCATTATAATAGAGATTTCTTATTAATTCTGACATAAAACAAAAATATTCCCAAGACCTGTATAACTAAATAGTTTATAAATAATGCTGCTTTAAGAAATAAAAATAAAACAAAAGCATAGCCACTTGCTTTTAAAGAAATGTTTGGATTTCATTTCTTATATTTTTAAAATCAATTTTAATAAATTATGATTATATACAAATGCACTCATTTCGTGTGTGTGTTTATATGTGTCTAAATAAGTTTATATGTATCTGTGTGGGTATTGCCTTAATCTGAGGGACACATGTGGTGGAAGTACAGAACTCACTCTTTCAGACTGTCCTCTGACCTGTTCACACATGTTGTGGTACACGCACATGCATGTGCACTCAAGTGTAAACACCACCAATGAAGATGTAATTACATATGCTGAACATCGACACAACAAAGCTTTCTCTTAAAGGCCTGACAGCATAACTAGAGGCAGACTGCTTCACTAGCAAGTAAAGGGATAACTTTCCAGCCATGCAAACTATATCACCCTCTTCTCATTGTCACTGATGCACCTTCAGATTGGAGCAACCGATCTGCTCCTTTAGTGTAACGAGGATTCTTATCCTGTAGAGTAGAACACGCTGTAGAATTTTCTATAAATAAAATCATACAGTATATACACTCTTCTGCACTAAGTGCAAATTTATGCAGTACTTTTGAGATGACTGTTGTTGTCCTTACACTACCCCACTGACTAGAATCTTCAGAGAGCTGCCAAAGTGGCAAAAATTCCCTTTGCCATGTTTGAAATATTAGTAGTAAATAATGGCTTCCTTAGCCATTAAGAGTGACATGTCATTTATGATTTTGATAGCTGCCCATTTTCAAGAGAAGGGAGTTCAGCTCCTTTTCTGTTTACTCCAAAAAGAAATTTAATTTGAATTCTGAGGCTGTTAAAACACCTTTATACCACCTATCAGGGTAATAATTTTCAGTTCAGTTGGCTAATATATTAGATTGACTCATATTCTTGGATTATTCATAGGCAGTGAGAGTGTTCTGTCAACATGTGCACCATCAGGGCTGTAAAAATAACTTTAGGCACATGGCATGTGTGTGTGTGTTTGGGCACGCTCGCATGCACACATGGACATACCCATGATTATATAATAATGTGTTTATATAGTAAAATTACACTGTAGTTTTGTTTGTTTCTAGTTTGTTTAAAAATATTCAGAATATTTTAAAAGGCTATGATATTTCTTTGTCTTTTATGAGTTCCCTGTTGAGTCTACCATCTTTAAAATTGGATTGTCTTTATTGGATTTGTAGGAGTTAATTACATATTCTGGACAGTTGCCTTGTTTGATGCATGGATTACAATGCATACTCCCCGTTCATGGTTTTAGTTGTAATTTTGTTAATCATGATTTGAATTAACGTATGCCTTTAAACTTCGTGTTGTATAACATATCAGTTGCTTTTCCAATTCTAAAGACTGATTCTGTATGTTTTTTAAAAAGAGTTTAGGTCTGTCAAAGTTATAATTTTTCTTATACATTTCTTTCTAGATGTTTTAAAATTCTACCCTTTTCATTTTAGTCAATGAGCTGTTTCAAATAAATTTCTTGTATTCTGTAGAAAGTATGGTTGAGGTCCATTTGTTTCAACTTGAATATCTTGGTATTGCTTTAATCCATCTGTCACAATTTTTGGATTGAACATTTGTGATATTATTTAGTAATGTACGTGTTGATCTATACATTTTGTCTTTCACCAGTAAAACATTTTCTTGGCTATTGTAGTAATTGTAACAGGTCTTAAGTCAATAACGATAGTTCTCAGATTTTGGATTTTTAAAAAACTTGCTTTATTTTATAAAGGTCCTTGATACCCACAATCCTTTTAAACAACCTGCAAAGGCTTCTTCAAATTTCTACTGGGATTAAGTTCAGTCTCAGTTTTGGAGGATTTATGTGTTTATACTGTGAAAGTTTCTATTCTCTGTACCTACTTATTTTTAATGGTTCATTTATATTAATCTGAATATTTATTTTATGATTTTAGAATAAAAATCACATATTCTTCTATAACTGTCATTATCATCGAACCAGCATTCAATTTATTGAGTATTTTTATTGAAGTGCTCTACAAACATTAAGTAATTTAATTCTCACAATAATCTTATAAATAAGAGATGATACTATATTCATTTTGCATATTAGTAAATAGTGGTTTAAAGAGGTTAAATAACTTATCTTCAAAAAAATGTAGATTTCACTTCAGGGTCAAAGCTCAGAAAAAAATATTCTAAGCAAATGCATATACAAAGCAAGCCTGAGTAGCTATTTTAATTTCTGATGAAATAGACTTCAAAGGAAAACTAATCAGAAGAGATAGGGAAGAATATTACATGGTCATCAAGGGAAAAATTCACCAAGAGAATATTGCAGTTCTTGGCATGTGTGGACCAAATGCAAGAATGCCCAAGTCCATAAAAGAAATACTACTAGATTTTAATTCAAATATTGACTCCCACAAAAAAAAAAAAAACAACAAACAAACAAACCAGTGTTAGACTTTACTACATCATTCTTGTGAATAGACATGTCATCCAGACAAAAACTAAACAGAGAAATGCTGGAGCTAACAGATATCTTAAACCAAATGTATCTGACAGATATTTAAAGGGCATTTCACTAAAACAAACAAACAAACAAACAAACAAACTTACTAACTAACAAACGATGCATTCTTAGAAGCTCAATCTCAAAAGCTTTCCAATTGAACACCTACTTGCACACAAACAAGTCTCAACAGATACAAGAAATAGACATAACACTGTGTATTTTATATAACCACCATGTATTAAAGCAGAATATCAACAACTGCAGAAACAACAGAGAGTTTTTCAAACTCATACAAATTGAACAGTTCACTGCTGAATGAATGGAACGTCAAGACAAAAATTAAGAAAGCAATCAAAGGCTTTCAAGAATTGAATTAAAGAGAAAGCAGAGTACACTCTAACTTAGGGGACATGAGGAAGGCTGGCCTAAGAGAGGAGGTGCCTAGCACTATGTGCCTCCGTAAATAAAATAAATAAAACACATAAGATAAAATAAGAAACTTTGGAGAGATCCCATGTAGTAACAACGGCATACCTGAAAGCTGTAGAACAAAATGAAGAAATCATTCTCAAAAGGAGTAGATGGCAAGAAATACTCAAGTTCAGAGCCAAAGTCAGTACATTAAAAACAAACAAAAACCAATACAAAAGGCTCTTAGAGAAATCCTCCTCATATACTTATCTTGGGCATTGTACTTTGGAATGGCAAAATATAAGTTCTATCATTTCAGCTCCCTGGTTCAGGATATTTTATTATAGAAGCACTAACAAACTTGTTATGGCTTAAACTTTTCAGAATTTCTCTGCTTTAATAGTCAAATGAACACATCTTAATTAATTGTCTCTTGGCTTTAGACTAGCTCTGTAACAATCTGGACATAAATATGCACAATAATTTTAATAGTTAATTAGGTTTACATTATTTTTTTTTGAGATATGGTCATACTACATAGCCCAGAGTAGGGTCAAAGTTGAGATCTGTCTGTACAGTATTCATTTTAGTCATGCATTACATGTCTGGTTAGCTTGAGAGTATTTCATGCCTGGTAAATTGGATATGTCTATATTTAAACAAAACACATTCAGAATAAATAACAACAGCACAGATATTGTAAAGTTGAAGTGAAAAAATAATCTAGCCAGCCTTACTCTCTGTGTTCCCCTACTTTTCTTTTGCTTTAACATATTTTGGGGGGATACTGGGGAAATTATCCACCCTCTATATTATACTCTCACCAGTAGAAAATGCTGGAAAATTTGGAAAGTATAAAGCTGAAAATCTTTTCTGGATAAAAGGTGAAGTTTATACCTCCTTTAGAAGCCTCTGTACAAATACTCTTTCAAGTAGTGAATCTTAATGTGGCTTTATTTTTTCCTATATGTTAAAGAAACACCTTTACTAGTTATAGAATTCTAGGTTTGCAAACTATCTTTTCACACTATGAGGAAATTATATTATTTTTTAATCAGGAAAGGTCATAAATAGCTTTTTCTGGTGGTAGAGCAAATACTCTTTTTTTTCAATTAGGTACTATATAGGCATGTTTCAATAAACTGACATAGATTTGTGAGCAGTTAAATATTTTTTTGTGGAAAACAGTTAAGGTACATGCCCTTTAGAAACATTGAAGTGGTCTTAACTGATAATTAGTTCGTGTTAGTGGAAATTAAGCAATTCCTCACACTAATTTTCTATCAAGATGGAAAATTTCTACAAACACAAACAAAAGAACACACACACACACACACACACATTTATAAATCAGAATATTTTAAAAAAGAAAGTAGACAGGAAGCTTTTTATCACTCAGTTGTTTATTAACACAGGACTCACTGGTTTTTAAAACAAATTTGCACCTGTTTTATTTTGAGAGGAGTAATTTGAAAAGCTGACTAGGGATTAAAGCATCTAAGAGAGAAAAGTGGTATAATGTCTTTATTTTGACTGCTTTGAAGTTCCGAGTCACCATAAGAATTGAATTTAGGTTTTTGTCTGGTTAGGTTTTGTCAATTGAACAAAACCTAGAACCTCATTGAAGGAGCTTGTCTCCATTAGATTGGTCTGTGGCCATACCTATAGGTATTTTCTTAATTGCCAATTGTTAGAGCAAAGCCCACTGTGGGATTTGGTATTCTGGGCAGATGGTTCTGGGTCACAGAAAAAGGGAAGCTGAATGTGAAGGAGAAAGAAAGCAGTTTTTCTTGTCTCTGCTTCAGTTCTGGCTTTCCACTGCCTCCTTTGAGTTCATGCCTTGGCTTCCCTTGATGCTGGACTGTAACATGTAAGCTAAGTACCCCCCCCTCCCACTTCCCCCAGAATGCTTTTCTTCATGGCTTTGTTCCAGCAATAGAAACCTAATCGGAACAATTTTGAATTGTGGGACCATTACAGTGATAAGAAAGGTTTTGTTTGTTTGTTTTGTTTTGTTAATTTGTTTTTTATTTTGTGTTGCAAGATGTAAGGAAGAATTTTATTAAGGCATATGGCGAAAGTTTGAGTTTAACAATAGGTAGTTTACCTGCAGGAAGATAATGTTAAACTTTATAGCTTTGAAAAATGGATTACGAATTTTAGAGCAAGTTCCCCCCTTGAGTTTCTTTTCTATTTTTTTAAAGCTATGATAAAGCTGCTTGGAATTATATCCAGAGGTGGATGTTGAGGAAATTATTATTATTATTATTATTATTATTATTATTATTATTATTATTATTATTATTATTACTACTATTATTATTATTAGAGACAGGGTTTCTCTGTGTAGCCCTGGCTGTCCTGGAACTCACTTTGTAGACCAGGCTGGCCTCGAACTCAGAAATCTGCCTGCCTCTGCCTCCCAAGTGCTGGGATTAAAGGCGTGTGCTACCACCGCCCAGAGAGGAAAATATTTTTAAAGAATCAAATGACAACAGGATTTCCCTCTCTTGAAACTTTGGGAAGGATTTATATATATTTATTTATTTGCTCTATGTCCTTATCCATGGTGGTAGAAAGGTAGATTGATTAAATGGAGGTTTTTAAAGTTTGAGAAGTAGATACCACAAGTTTCTGTGTGAGCTTGTTAGGATTAGTTCATTCACAATTCAGCAAGTGGTAAGAACTTAAAAGGAAAGTTAAGTTGGATTATTTATCATAGCGCTATTGGGAAGTAATCTTTTAAGACTATGAAATTGGAATATCTTATCATTTTACTAGGAGGTGCAGCAAATACATTTTGTCTTTGTTATGGAGATAGAGTATGAAAGAAAAGCTCTGGGAAAAAAGAACATTAAACTTTCAGAATAAAATATCAACATTTTCTTCAACCGTTTCATCATTAATACCACTATACCATGCAACTGTCACTCATTACTTTTTGATTTGTGTAACTAACCCACAGTCAGGTGAAGTTGGAAAGTTATATTAAAAGGTTCCCTCAAATATAAAGGAAACTGAAAGAAACATGCATAGGACATAAGATTGGTTAATGCTGAGGGGAACACAGAGGGGTCCTCATGTGTTCCGTCAAGTAAGCATTTCAGTTCAACCCTCTATTTTCAAAAGCTGATTTATCTCATGCAAGGCTCATACAAGTCTTAAGAGGACTATTATTCTTTTTGCCTGTGTCTGATAAGTGCATTGAGGCAGCTCTTAAAGTGCTCTCTGACTCTGAGGACTGAATAGATGTAGCAGGTATAGACTCAATAGATGAAAATGGAAATTTTCCATAGATGTATGTTCAGCACAGTATGACATAGTTTATGTTGGCTACTGTGGTTTTTAGACCAGTATAGTGTGTCTTACTCATTGCTACTACCTTTCTCTGGAAGCATCTTTATAAAAACAGACTATTTCCTAAGTTTCCTATGGATGAATTTCTAGTGGTTTGGCACAGGAGAGTTGTTGGGTTGAGATTTTTTGGAGTGGGGGTTATGTGAATGTGTGTGTATGTGCATGAACATCTTTGTTAATGTGCTTGAGGGTTTGTAGGTCACAGAACAGTCTTGGCTGTTCTTGATGTGGCCCACTTTGATTTTATGGCACGAGCTCTTCTTGGCCTGAGTTAGAGTTAACTGAGTAGCTGTGGCTGGTTGGCCAGCCTGCTACTACCTTCTCACCACTGAAACTAAAGCTAAGTTACTTAAAACAAAAAACAAACAAACAAACAAAAACCAAAACAAAACCTGGGTTCTGGGATACCATACTACCCTTCTGGCCTGATTATTTTCTTTAGGGATCTGAATTTTTGTTCACCATGCCTAGCCTCCTTGGGTAGAATTGATCTCACAGTATTCTTTCAAATTTAATTTAAGTACAGTTTTTATATTTACATCCTAATCACTGCCCTACTCATGATTACCATCTCCTACAATCCTTTCCTCATTCCCCACTTCTCTTCTCCTCTCAGCAGGTGGATCCTTTTGGGTATACCCCCACCATGGCACTCCTAGTCTCTGCAAGGCTAAGTTCTTCCTCTCCCATTGAGGCCAGACAAGGCAGTCCAGCTAGAAGAACATATCCTATGGACAGGCAACAGCTTTTGGCATAGTCCCTGCTCCAGTTGTTCAGGACCCATATGAAGACCAACCTGCATTTCTGCTACATATGAACCTGGAGGCTAAGGTCTAGCCTGTATATGTTCTTTGGTTGGTGGTTCAGACTCTGAGAACTCCAAAGGTCCAGGTTTGTTAATCTTCCTGTGGAGTTCCTATTCCCTTCAGGGCCTACAATCCTTCCTCCTATTCCTTCATTAGAGTCCCCAAGCTCCACACCTTGTTTAGTTGTGGGTGTCTGTATCTGTCTGATCAGCTGCTGGGTGGGGCCTTTTAGAGGGCAACATGTTCCTGTCTGAAGGCATAACAGAATATCATGAATAGTGTTAAGGATTGGTGCTTGCCCATGGGGTAGGTCTCAAGTTGGGTTGGTTGTTGGTTGGTCAGTTCTTCACTCTCTGCCCCATCCCCTGTTCCCACATTTCTTGCAGACAGAATAAATTTGGGGTTGAGCGTTTTGTGGGTGATTTGGTGTCTTTATCACTCTACTGGAGTTCCTGCCTGGATAGAGTCAGTGGCCCCTTCTGGTTCCATGTCCCTAATGTTGTGAGTCACAGGTAATGTCAACCTTATTGATGCTTGGTCTCCTTCCATATCCCAGGTCTCAGTCTTGTTCTGGAGATGCCCCCCACCTCCTCACCCCTGTCAGTTGCAGATTTCCATTCATTTTCATGGCCATCGAGCCATCTCTCCTGTCCTTCCCCACCCATGATCCTGAACGCCCCTTTCCCTTCCCTATTCCCACTCCCTCCCAGTTTTCTTCTTCCACCTGCCTCTTATGACTATTTTATTCCCCCCTCTCAGTTTTTAAACTACAAGCCATATACTGCATGAGGACTGACTTCCAGGAAGTCTTTCTATGGGGTGCCTATTTTCTCCTTGAAGCTCTCTTCTATCAGGCTCTGTGGGTCATACTTCTTTCTCTCTTCCTCCAAGCACCCAGCATGGGGTGCCCTGTCATTTATGTCGAGTTATGATGGCTATCTTCTAATGCCAGTTATTATTCTCCATTTTTTCACACTTTGGGTAATTTGATTATTGCCATTCTCTTAGTCACTTTTTCTGGATGATTTGAAATACAGGTAGAATATTTTCCCAGCCATATCTCTGGTTTTACAATGACAGTTATCCAGTGATTTTTTTTTTTTTGCTTCTCTTTTTTTCCCCCATGTATCCCTATGGTTATATCATGGGATTTGTCAAAATCTTGATATAGCCTACACTTTCTCATTATTACCCTAGCCTCTGCCTTCTAAATTTTCAGTAACTTCCTCTATTTTTCTGGATCTCACAATTTCTGTTAAATTTTTATTTGTGTGTGTGTGTGTGTATGTGTGTGTGTGTGTGTGTGTGTGTGTGTTTGTGTGTGTATATATATCATGTGTTACTGGGTCCCTGTGTAGGATAGTAGAGAGTGTCCTATCTTCTGGATCTATAATTTCAGGTAGTCTTAAGTTTTCTGGTGTTGCCTGTCAATTACATCTTGTTCTCCATTTCTTCATTTGCTTTACTACACTAATATATCATATCTTTTGACCTCTCTGCAAACTCTTGAGGTTCTTTCCTTACATTACTCTCTGCTGATTATTTTGCTCACCCTTCTCACTAAAAATTGTAAAAAAAAAATAGAAAAATAATTTCCATAAACACATTATATTTATCACTAAAGTATATCTGTATTCCTATACTGCATTCCTATGCTGCATGCTTACACTGCATCTCTATGCTGGATTCCTACACTGTATCCCTTGCTGTATCTCTGTGCTGGATCCCTACACTGCACCCTACACTGAGTCCCTATGCTTCATGCTTGCACTGAACTCTATGCTGTATCCCTACACTTCATCCTTGATATATTGCTATGCTGTATCCCTACACTGCACCCCTATGTTGTATCTCTAGGCTGTATTTCTATGCTGCATGCCTACATTGCATCCTGATGATACATTGCTATGTTGTATCCCTACTCTGCCTCTCTACACTGAATCCATACTCTGTATCCCTACTTATACTACATCTAAGCACCACATTTATACCTATGATTAAAATGAAAGTTCTTCCTCATTTTCAAGGCAAAATTTCCAGTTCTGTTATTTCTTTTTCACTCACTTTCTGTTTGAAATACATCTATTATAATCTCCTATTTTAGCATATATTTTTATTAGCATTACATTAACCTAATTAACAGTAATCAACAGAATTAAGTTTCATGATGACGTTTACAGACAAAATTTGTTTTTGCTATTTCTCTCTTTTCTCTGCTATCTCCACTGCCCTATCCCCACCTTCCTTAATCTCTGGTCCACTTTCATATTACATGTATCCTTTACCCTTCTCTGCTTTCTTCACAACTCTTGATACCTTCTCATAATCTCCTATCTAGACTCACAGATTGTACCCCTTTTCACACCCTCTGATTTCAGATATCCATCTACAGAGGAATTGATAATGAAAACATGGCCTCTAAACAAGATGCAGTTTTCCTCGGTTAAATGCTATAGTCCTCTGTAAAGTTGTAATGTACTTTCTCATGCTGACAATGTGTCCTTTTGGTATATTTACTTAATAGTTCCTTCTACATTCTAAAACACTATTACTGTCTTAGTCGGGATTTCTATTGCTGCACAAAATGTCCTGAGCAAGAAGCAATTTTTTTTGGGGGGGGGGGAGGGTTTATTCAGCTTGCACTTCCACAGTGCTGTTCATCACCAAAGGAAGTCAGGACTGGAACTCACACAGGGCAGGAACCTGAGGGCAGAAGCCGATGCAAAGGCCATGGAGAGTTGCTGCTTACTGGATTGCTTTCCCTGGCTTGCTCAGATTGCTTTCTTCTAGAACCCAGCACTACCAGCTTAGGGATGGCACCACCCACAATGGGCCCTCCTACTCTTGATCACTATTGGAGAAAATATCTTTAGATGTATCTCACGGAGGCATTTCCTCAATGGAGATTTCTTTCTCTGTGATAACTTCAGCTTGTGTCAAGTTAACACACAAAAGCAGCCACTAAATTACTCACCTCTGTTGTAACTAGCTGGAATTTATGGAATTCTGCTGGAAAGTATTGGCACTGAGGGCAGGGCTCTACATATCATATTCATTGTTGTATCATGAAGGTGTTAAATGCTGCCTATATCAAATAGGCAGTAAGTGCTTCCGATTAAGTCAATAAATAATTCTCCAATTGACATAGATCACTCAAGGATAACACTTATTTTGACATATAGAAACAAAATACTGCTTTACTGATCTATTTTGAAAGAAAAATCATTCATCTAGTTAGGAAAGCTTAAAATTTTTATTTCTCAATATTTAGTTTATGCCTAAAAAATCCTCATTGTTGACATTAGAAACTAATAAAGAACTTTCCCTATGATGTACTTCTAGGTTCCTTCAATAATTATTGTGGTACTTACATCTTTGCTGCTATATGCTCACCCTTTGTACTCTTCCCACTAGGAGAAAAGAGTTGATGGTAAAGAATAGATGTGTATTCTTATAGAAAAAAAGTGGAATACTTAAAGCATATTCATTTTTATGCTTTTGGAATTTCATGTATGAATACTACATTAAAATAATTTCCTCTCCTTTCTCTTTCCCCTCTACCTTCTCCTATGTATTCTACTCCTTCTCAAGTTGATGATGGCTTCTCCTATAGTTATTCCTGTTAGGCACACACTCCTGTTCTACTAAGCACATTTAGCGTTGCTTTCCTACACATGTATATAGTACTAATCTCTTGTAGCTGATGTCACAGTGATGAAGGTCCATCCCTGAATGCTGACATAGACATGATGGGAAGTGATGGAGTAGGATTAATCCATGTGTCACTATATCATAAAGAGAGCCTCATGACCAAGGATATAGCATGTCTATGAATGGGAAAACTCAAATCTCTCTCTCTCTCTCTCTCTCTCTCTCTCTCTCTCTCTCTCTCTCTCTCTCTCTCTCAGACACACACACACACACACACACACACACACACACACACACACACACTGTATCAATGTATCATGTATGCAACTGTACCATGTGAGTGCAGTGCCCACAGAGGCCAGAAGAAGGTCTCACACCTCTTAGGGTTGGATTGACCAATGTTTTCTTTCCTGCCATGTGGGTGCTAGGAATCCAACCCAGGACTTCTTGAAATGTAGGTGGTGGTCTTAACTGTTAAGCTATTCTCTCCCCCACACTGCCACACCTTTTTAGTTTTAGGTTAGGTAAATCATATTTACTAAATTCACAAAAATCCTTAAGTCTATTTTGGAATATGTATATTTCTTTCATATAAAATTCTTTATTTCAACTTTTTAAAAAATTTATCTTTTATTTTTTACTTTTTATTTTTATTGGACATTTTCTTTCCTTACATTTGAAATGTTTTCCACTTTCCAGGTCTCCCCTTCAGCAACAATCCTCCCCCTGCCTCTTATGAGTGTGCTCCCCTACCTACCCACCCACTCCCATCTTCCCGACATGACATAGTATTCTCCTACACTGGGGCATTGAAGAAATTTAGGGCCAATGGCTGCTCTGCCCACTGATGTTCAACAAAGCCATCCTCTGCCACATATGTGGAGGGAGCCATGGGTCCCTCCATGTGTATTCTTTGATTGGTGGTCCAGTCCCCAGGAGCTTGGGAGTTGGGGGGTCTGGCTGGTTGACAAAGTTGCTCCCCCCACAGTGCTGCAAACCTCTTCCGCTCCTTCAGTTCTTTCTCCAACTCCTTCATCAGAAACCCCTCATTTAGTACAACAGTTGGCTCCAAGCATCTGCCTCTATTTGTCAGGCTCTGGTAGAGCCTCTTAGGAGACAGCCACATCAGCTTTCCATCAGCAAGCACTTCCTGTCATCCACAATAATGTCTGTTTGGTGGCTGTAAATGGGATGGATCCCCAGGTAGGGCAGTCTCTGGATGGCCTTTTCTTCAGTCTCTACTCCACACTTTGATTCACATTACTTCCTGTGAGAATTTTGTTCACCCTTTAAAGAAGCACTGAAGTATCCACATTTTGGTCTTCCTTTTTCTTGAGCTTCATATGGTCTGTGAATTGAATCTTGCATATTCTTAGCTTTTGGGCTAATATCCACTTATCAGTGAGTATTTTACTTGCAAAATTGTATACTTTCATACAATTATTTTAGTTTTATCTATACCCATTTATTTTTTCTTCCACCTAATAAAAACCTATTGATCTAAATGTGGAGGTTCTTTGATGCCTTATTTTAGTTATTTTACATAGCTTATCAATTTTATTGTAGAAAACCCAGAAAAACCTATAACTAAGTTATTATGAGTAATAGATGAATAACAATTAAAAACATACTTTATATTAGTACTGTATTATAAAAATTTATGTTTTAATTTTTTGTGTCTGAGTGTTTTGCCTGCACATGTGCATCATGTGTGTGCCTGATGCATATGTGTCCAGAAGAGGATGTTGCAACCCTGGAATTGGAATTAATTCCAATTAATTCCATAATTCTGACTCAATATGTGAATGCTGAAACTGAACTTAGGTTCTCCATAAGAACAAGTGCTCTTAATTTCTAGACCATCTCCCTAGGCCCAAGAATATAGTTCTAAAATGAGTAGAGCCAACCTGGTCTACAAAGTGAGTTCCAGGGCAGCCAGGGCTATACAGAGAAAACCTGTCTTGAAAACAAACAAACAAACAAAAAAAAGAGTAGAATTTCTTGTTGTTTAAGCAAAAATTTACCATCATGCTGTAATAGCTGATATGAAAATAAACTCGGGATGGAGAGATGGCTCAGCGGATAAGAGCACTGACTGCTCTTCTAGAGGTCCTGAGTTGAACTCCCAGCAACCACATGGTGGCTCACAACCATCTGTAATGAGATCTGATGCCCTCTTCTGGTGTGTCTGAAGATAGCTACAGTGTACTCATATAAATAAAATAAATTAATTAGTTTTTTTAAAAAAAAGAAAATAAACTCAGCTCACTTTTCAATTTAACTGTAAGTCCAAAGGAGTTATATTACTGTGGCATTATATTTGAACATCTTTATTCATTCATAGACTGGAAAATATGTTTTAATAATGGTTATTTTTAAAAGTGCCTTTATAATGTTTAACATTGTCTGAGAAATAAAGTTTTTTACAGTAATAGCTAAAGGTTATCATCTCTCTAAAATATTTTTCAATCCTTTATTCCTTATCTCACATCAGTTCAACATATGTAGTGATCAGTTCCCCTTCTGATCAAATTTATTCCATAATATTTTTAATGCTATCAATGCTTTCCGATTATGCAGTAGAGTGCCAGCATGTCCCTGAGTCCCCCCATCTGCCTTAATTGATTTGCGTGTAAAGCAGGTGAAAATGTCAACACACATTCATCACAGCCAAGTTTGTTCCCTCTGTTTTAGACTGAAAGGTGTGGGAGGCTGAAGTTGCCACTCAAGTTCCCTGGCATCTGCAGGCAGCACACGTCCACAGGTTTCTCCATCATTCACAAGGTCACAACCCCAGGAGCTCAGTGTGCTGTGGCAGTTCCCCCACCCACCTTCCTCCTCACTGATTTTTTTTCTTTCTTCTGGTCACAGAGTGAAACCATCCTCCTGACAGCTTTCTCCGTTTCCATGAACTGATCTAAGCCCCGTTTTCACTTTTTTTCCACGGATGGCTTTTCTGCAGTCTACCCACCTCTGATTCCTCCCTGCTCACTTTCTTACCAGAAAGAATATAAGTGATGGATGAGAGCCTTGTAATAGAATATTCTTTTCTTTCTTTATCAAAGGCAAGTAGTAGACTCACAAGGTCAGAGTTCTGAATGTTCCTTCCTAAAGGATTTCAATTCAAAGGTTCCTTGAGATGTCTTCGGTGGAATAAGTATCAGCTGAATGCTTTATTGCTTTTGAAACTTAACTTTTTCTCCTATGGCAGCTTCATTAAGCCAAGCTTGCTCTTTGCCTGAGAAGTGACACTCTATGGAGGAGTGAAAAGGGATTAAATCAGATCTAATTAAATACTGAAGTTGCTACCTAGTCCATTAATAAAAAGCTTCCTTCTTGATAAAAAGAGGATTTAAAATATGTAGGATCAGCGTTTTCTATTGCTCTTCACTGTGTGGCTAGTTACCATATCAAATTCTGAATGCTAATTTTGGGGTAATAATGAGGAAATGCATACATGCTTGTCAATTTTCTGTACTGGTATAATTTGAAAGGTGCCCTTTCTTTTTTTATAGGTTCCTCAGTTCAAAGGACTGCTTAGAATCAACTCATTTCTGGATTTGCCAATGCATTTAGTTGCTAATATAATATTATTTGGTCATTTAAAATACATATTATTGATAATTTATGATAAAATTGCTGGTGAGAATAGTTAGCCATGAGGGAAACAAGACAGAATATCCTGACCAATGCAGATACAGATACTCAAAGTCAACCATCAGACAGAGTCCAGGGACCCCAATGGAGGAGCTAGGGGAAGGACTGAAGGAGTTAAAGAAGCCTTATCTGGCATCAATGAGAGAGGAGGCTGTTGGTCCTGTGAAGGCTTGATGCACCAATGTAGAGGAATGCTAGGGCGGTGAGGCAGGAGTGACTAAGTGGTTGGGGGAGCACCCTCCTAGAAGCAGGGTAAGAGGGTATGGGATAGGGGGCTTGCAGAGGAGAAACCTGGAAAGGGGATAACATTTTAAATGTAAATAAATTATCCAATTAAAAAAAAAGAAATATATCCCTCAAATCTTAAAAAAAAAAACAAAACAGCATATTCTATCTAGGTGTGTTTGAGTGTCAGCATTCACCTCTAGGGTTAGGTAAATACCAGTTTCTGTTGCAAACAATGGTGTAATCCAAGGTCACCAACATGTTTCTATCATTCTTTTTATAGGTCAGAATTCCATAAAAGAGACTATATATACTCTTGTGTGATTATTATTATTTTATACACAGCGAACAGTTCATATTTAAGCAACTGAACTCTGATGTTTTCTATATGTCCATGAGCAAAGTGAATTTTTCTTCAGGTATCATTTTCATAACTGAAACTTTACTCATAAATGAGAGCTTTGTTACAGACAAGGGTACAGGAAAACATGTACTGATGTTTGAAAAGAGAATATTAATAGTTGGTTGTTACCTTAAAAACAATGAACTGTTTTATTCCCCCTTGAGCATCAAGAAAATGACAAGTCCCATTTTATAGAGACAGGTAGATCCCAAAGAATATCAAATAGGGAGTATCCTGTTATGTATATATAATCACATATATATGCATATATGATTATATGTATAGGTTTATATAATCATACATATAATAAATATCACCTTATTCTTTTTCCCAAGGCCACTAACCGGAAAGATCACTCCATTTCTTTTGAGAGGCCTGACTCCAGTTACCTAGAGAAATTGAGAATAAATCTGAGATCTTTCAGAGTAGAGATACATTGTAATAATGAAGGACATGGTCTCTTGAGAGTAGAGACACAATGTAGTAATGAAGGACATGGTCCCTCAGAGTAGAGATACAATATAATAATGAAGGACATGGTCCCTCAGAGTAGAGATATAGTATAATAGTTAAGGTCATGGTCCCTCAGAATAGAGACACAATATAATAATGAAGGACATTGTTCCCTCATAGTAGAGATATAATGTAATAATGAAGGACGTTGTCTCATCAGAGTAGAGATAAGAGGCAAAAATGAAGAAAATTATTCCCTCAGAGTAGAGATACAATGTAATAATGAAGGACATGTTCCCTCAGAGTAGAGATATAATGTAATAATGAAGGACATGGTCCCTCAGAGTAGAGATACAATATAATAATAAAGGACATGGTCCCTCAGAGTAAAGATACAGTGTAATAATGGAGGACATGGTCCCCTAGAGGAGAGACACAATGCAATAATGAAGAACATTGTTCCCTCAGAGTAGAGATACAATGTAATAATGAAGAACATGGTCTCTCAGAGTAGAGATACCATACAATAATGAAGGACATTGTTCACTTTAGAGTAGAGATACAGTTTAATAATGGAGGACATTGTCCCTTCTGGTCTTCCAGGTAGAGTGAGGCTTAGGGAAGGAATTGATGGTGTCCCAAAGAATTAAGGAATGTGTTAACAAAGGGGATAAAGGAGTTTTGAACTGACTAGTAGGTGTAGGAGAGAATTTATTTCTGGTTGCCTCACTTTCAGGTATGTCTCCTGAGCAACATTCTACTAATTTTAGCTTTTTTTTTTAGGTCCCCAGTCTTTGCCCAAAACTTTCTGCCTAGGCTGTAGTCTTGGAAGCATTTTTGCTATCTAACATGACATTTGATAAATATACCTTTTGGTACTACAGCTTGAATACTTCTAGAAATGTAGTAATTGCAGATTTTCCTACTTTATTTTTGGAAATTGTAGTCTACGGGATTTACCCCATTGATTAAAAAAGTTCTCTGTTAACTATTATTTTACAAATCCACACCCTAAAGGAATTTGATATGGACAGATCCATTCTAGGTTGAGCATCCACAAAACTAATGATCTGTATGAAGAACATTTACCTATAATTATTACTTTTTAAAAGAATACTACAGCATAGGAAAACTGTACTTTGTATAGCATAAATGGCTTTATATTAAAGGAACCAATTTCTGATCTCTTTTTTTTTCTTCCTTGAGTCTATAAATACTTATCTTTCTACCTTTTATGCTTGCCCTCATGGCTGTAGACAATGTGTTTGATGTCAAAATTTCTGCCTTAATCATTTAAAAATACTCCTAATGCCTTAGTGCGTCCCCACTCTGAAAAAGAACTCAGCTCACCCCTGCTTAGTCAGAATAAAGTTTTCTCCATGTTCTTCACATATGTATTATTATGTTAATTAGTTTGGGTTTCCTTTTAGTTTGTAAACACCTATCATATCTATCCTGCCTATGCTCGTGATCTTAAAAATTGAAATTTTGAATGAGTTGCTGACTTTAGTGTGTCTTCCAGGTTTCTTACTCATTTGGCAACTACAGTTTTAATTTCATTTAACTTTGCTTTGTCAGGGTCACTAACACTTACAGAAGACTTCATGTCATGGTAAGGGGTTGACTATGAATATAAAAATCAATAAAGAGTTTTATGTAATTTGATAATAATGAAGTTCTTACTTCGCATGTCTTTGTCTTTTCTTTGTAAATTTCAGAGTCTAAAGTTCATTGATTGTCACCTCGTGATCTCATTTTTGTCATTTGTTTTTATTTATTTTTTTAAACATTTCAGTGCTTAGTTCCTGTTTTATGCCTACTCCTAATTGCATCTGGCTTTTTCTTTGGAGGGGGAATGAAATATCTTATATCTCTTGGGCATATTGATTAGACTTTTATTTAACCTCTTTTTTGAGTTACCTCTATTTCTCTGATTTTTAAAAAAAAGTACATAATTATTTAATTACTTCTCCTTCACAGTTTTGTTTTACCTAAGGTTATCTTTGGCTGTATACACATTTTGAACAATGAAAGATAGTATAATCGGCACACACTTATTATAAGGTCCATTGAAGTATCTCCCTGAGTAGAATTCTTAATTACCTAGATCACCTAGATAGTCAAAAATATTGGGTGCAGGCTTTGGAAATGCAATATCAGAACCACATTGCTCTGTTTCAACAAGCTGCCTAATTGTATCTACTCACAGCTCTCTTTCAATTAAGGAATTTCTACATGACCCCAAATAAGTACAAACAGAAAAGAATGTGAACTGATAACAACCCACAAAGAACACCATTTTCAATCAATTCTTTCATATCAAATTATATATATATATATATATATATATATATATATATATATATATATGCTTGTGTGTCTATGTGTATGTATTTTATTAACGACAACAATGAATGTGTATACTAATGGATAAATATGCTTATGTTTACACAAAGTATCAAATCTTGGAAGACTAGTTTCCAATGAAGAAAATACAGTATCCTCAGCACTTCTTCCATGTTCACTAATATTTTGATTTTATTATCCTCATTGCTAAAAGCACTGCTTCTCAGAAATACTCAGCACAGAAATGGCAGAAGTATATTTAGGGTCTTTTCAGAAGTGGTTGTCAATTTTGTCCAATCACAAGCTAAAACTCATTTATATTTTTAAAAGAAGCTCTATTCAGCTTTTTTTTATTATTATTATTATATGTAAGTACACTGTAGCTGTCCTTAGCTGTCCTCATACACTCCAGAAGAGGGAGCCAGATCTCGTTACGGATGGTTGTGAGCCACCATGTGGTTGCTGGGATTTGAACTTATCACCTTCGGAAGAGCAGTCGGGTGCTCTTACCTGCTGAGCCATCTCACCAGCCCCCTCTCTTCAGCTTTTAAAAATAAAGTAGAATATAAAAATATCAAACTTTCTAACCAAATACTTTCTAAGGCATTACTAATTTCTTACTTAGATGCTGAAGAATTAGTATAGAAACATTAATAAGTAATAATTAAACTGCTAGATTTTTATAAGATAAGAAAATTTTGTATGCACAGCAAAAATTTCACAAAATTCATTTGTCTCAAATGTGAGTCAAAATATTTGAGATGGTGGTTGTTGGTGTCGTGTGTTATGGTAGTAAACACAGAGCAAGGGATGGATGCTATATGTTTATAACCAAGACTGTAGTAAAATCGAGTATGTAGCATAGCCAAAGCTGGCCCAAACACCTCTGATTCATGAGTTATTTGATTTGGGGTTATTTCATAAGGAAGCTGTCTAAGTTTAGATTTCATTGCTGTGAAGAGACACCATAACCATGGAAACTCTTATAAATGAAAACATTTAATTGGGGATGGCTTACAGTGTCAGAGTTTTGGTCCATTATCATCAAGGTAGGACATGACAGTGTGCAGGCAGACATGCTGCTGGAGAATGAGCTGAGAGTTCTATAGCTTGATCTATAGGCAGCAAAAGTAGACTGTGACACTCTGGGATCAGCTTGAACATGTGTGACCTCAAGTTCCACCCCAACAGTGATACATTTCCACCAGCAAGACTGTACCTACTCCACAAGGCCACAGCTGCTAATTGGGTCATTCCTATGGGTGTATGGAAGTCAATTACATTCAATCTACCACAGAATCTTAAATATTTCCAGGTGTGTGTGTGTGTGTGTGTGTGTGTGTGTGAGAGAGAGAGAGAGAGAGAGAGAGAGAGAGAGAGAGAGAGAGAGAGGAAAAAGAGGAGGAGGAAGAAGAAGAAGAAGAAGAAGAAGAAGAAGAAGAAGAAGAAGAAGAAGAAGAAGAAGAAGAAGAAGAAGACGACGACGACAAGGATGACACCATATAGGGTCTTGATTTATTGTTTAAGGAGCTAGAGAAATGGCTCATCAGCAAAGAGCTTATATTGATCTACAGAAGACCAAAGTTCAATTCCAAGCATCCACATTTGGTAGGTCACAACTGCCTAAAACCCTAAGCTAAAGGGATCTATTGCCTCTGCTCTACAGACATGGGCACTCACATGCACATACCAATACAGAACTGCACACATACACACAATTAGAAAAAGAGGAGAAGGAGGAGGAGGAAAAGGAGAGGGAGGAGGAAAATGAGAAGGAGAAGGAGGAAGAGGAGCAGGAGGAACTTCCGTATAAAATATGTCACATTCCTTATAAAATATGCACAGTCTCCCCAGTTCACAGATTTTGCAGTCTTAGTTATAAGTTCCCTGGTTTGGTTTGTACCTAACCCTTGCTTCACTCTTCACTAAGTTAAGTCAGAGAACTGATGCATTTCTATATCGTTTATCAGGTAAGTGTCCTATTTTAAGCTTTGTCTTTTACTCCCATTTTAGAGTTTCGGCCTTCATTCCGTGTAGACTATGCTGACCTTGTTTGCAACCCTCTCGGTAGAAGGTGGCTTCCTCATGTCTGCTTCCGCTTGTGTCAAACACCCCACATTCTGGATAGCTGTCAGGAAGTTGTGAAATAAACTTAACACCAAGGGTTCTGTCTTTAACTTTCCTCACTATTTTCCTCTTATTCCAAATTTACTTTCATTATCAGATTTCAAAGAAATCTGGAGAGTACCAGAAGGCAAAAACATGAATGTTTTCTCCCACTCTGAACTGAAAATTCATTCTGAATGTTACATGAAGCTAAGCATGGAAGCATTTTAATAATGCCTGTAAAAATTTTATAACTTTATCCTTAGTACATCCAAATGTGCCAGCTTCTCATAAGGAGAGTGAAAATTATTTATGGCTTATTTTATTTACAATGGTGGTGTGTTTGTGTGTGCATGTATGTGTGTGTGTGTGTGTGTGTGTGTGTGTGTGTGTGTAAATCATGGGTTAGGTGGATCTCTCACTACATTTTAGGATTTACAGTATAATCTGTGTAGGACTGAGGATGTAGCTCAGTGTTAAAGGATTTGACTTTCTTGCAGGAGGCTCTGAGTTCAGTCACTACCCCAGCACCCTTTCCCCCCACCCCCAACACACAGAGTCAAGAATGACCTTTTTGGTTGTTTTTCAATCTTATTTTTTTGTTAAATGTCTTTATTTTATGTATATTCGTATTAGTATACATACATACTCTATACAAATGATAGTAGATTTGTATTATATGTAATTTATGTTTATGGGTATGCATGCATGTATAACGCCAACAGAGATCAGAAAAGAGGGTTGAATCCCCTGAAAATGAATGACTGTGAGTCACCATGTCGGTTCTGGGAACTGAACCTATGTCTTCTACAAGAACAATAATTGCCTTTAACCACATTTGAGTTTCTTGAAACTTGAAATTGGTAATGAACTTCTCTCACAGATGTAGCTAACTGATGATGTCTGAAATATAAATCAGGCTTTGTCTTTGTTTGGTAGGCAGTTGCTTGAGAGAGAAAAACTTAATTTTAAAGTAGAGAAAGTTTAAATGATATTTGTGTGGGTTCTCCTGGTTTAAACTTCTCTTCTCATAATTGTTGTGTACATTAGACCCCTGAAAAAGAATATATCCTTACTAAAATAGCAGTATACTTCTCTCAAATGTGACAGAATCTTCTCTGATGTTAATTCATAAGTCATTCAATATCTCTGGCTCCCAAAGCTTATGCAAACTGATTCAAATTATTCATTCATACATAAATCCAAGCCAGTTGTCCACATCCACTTCTTTAAAACCCAGGCATAAATAAAAATTTACCAAACCAACAAGTTGTTCCACTTCTGTGAATGATAGAAGTATTGAATCTTCTCTTTTATTAGCTTACTCTTTTATTTGACAAGTTCCAAGTTTCTCAAAATTGTTAAGATGTAGTACTATCCTTCAAAACCCACTAAAGTTGATAATTAAAAATAATTAGGACAAAAACTTCTCTTGCACATAATCAACCAGTGTCCCCCCACTCTTAAGGAGAAGGTGATTGGCCATTTTTTCCCCTTGTTCCATTCAACCCCGCTCGCTCTGCTCGCTCTGGCCGGCTCTGCTCGCTCCGGCCAGCCCTGCTTGCTCCGGTTGGTCTCTCCAGTCCAAGGATTCGTTTTCTTATTATTCTTCATAAGTACACTGTAGCTGACTTCAGACGCACCAGAAGAGGGTGTCAGATCTCATTATGGGTGGTTGTAAGCCACCATGTGGTTGATGGGATTTGAACTCATCACCTTCGAAGAGCAGTCGGGGGTGCTCTTACCCGCTGAGCCATCTCACCAGCCCAATTGTTTTATTTTTAAAAAGGCATTTGCCTTATTCTCTTAAACCTCTTTTAAGGTAATGGAATCTATTATCTAGGTTGTTGAGCAGGTTGTTAAGGCCGGGTTCTCTAAAAATAAACCATGTCACACTAATCTAAATTTTTTGATGAAGTAAAGCAGGTAATTTATGAAAAGGCATAATTTATCTTGATTTTAGCAATGCGTTTTGATCAAGCATCCCTCAGAGGCATATGAATAAGTCACAACATACTTGCATTAGCATAGGAAGGCAAAAATGGATCACTGGCAAAGTAAAGAAAGTGATAATTAGTGGACAATAATTCTTCAGGTCAGAGTTGACAAACAGTGTTCCCATGGGTTCCAAATTTGGGAAAACTTTAAGTAAGATTTATACTACTGATTTAGCAACAGATTTACACTTGGCCAGCCATACAGTCTGAGGATGACTTGGCAATAGTAGCTGGCCCCAGGGCATAGTAAAGAAGTACAACCTTAAAGTAGGGAGGGGATTGGAATCTGGAGTCTCGGCTTTAAAAAGCAGCTTAGAGAGGAATAATGTTGAGGTTGAGGCACGGGGATCAAGCATACTTTACACTGTGTATGATGCCACAATTGTTCAACTTTTGTAATTGACAACTGGGAAGGAAGAAGCAGAAGAGCTTTGGGGATCTCCTAGTGTCAGGATGAAGATTCATGGCTGTGTGCTTTTGGTTGCTTTGCTATTGCATCAGGAATTTACTGAAAACTCTGAACCACTCATTAAGTCCTTGAAGAACATACCAATAATCTCACTGTACTAAGACTCATAGAGGCTTATGACCCCTTTTGCTCGTGGGGGTATTATACAACAAGAACAAGCCAATAGAGCTGAGAAGCTAGCCCTCACATATAATGCCCGATTTTTCCCCCCTTGGTCTGGGTCTCCATGGCAACTCCTCTGAGTACTCCTGGCTACAGCATCAGTCATCCTTGTCAGTGATGCAGAGGATTGATTCTAATGTACTTTGTTCAGTACTTCGTCTATCATCATTAGGAGTCGCCGAGACTGCATTCACACAACCCGGATTTCTTGACTGTTCGAAGCTCCACATCAAATCATCCCTTCAGTTACTTAAAGAGTAACTTTTAGAAATGTTAGCAATGCACCCTTTACTTCCATTTCTTGGAATTCCATAGCTTTTGAAAGTAGTAAATTTGTTCATTGGCCACTAACATTTATTATTCATCATGGTTTTCTGCCTAGAAACTTGCTCCAACTTAGATTCCTCACCACGTTTTTTTTTTTTGTTTGTTTGTTTTGTTTTTTGTTTTTGTTTTTGTTTTGTTTTTCCTCTCACCAAGAGACACCATGGTGAAGTTGCCAGTCCACAGGGCTGCAGAGACCAATTCACCCTCATTCACTATGTAACTAAATGCATAAAGACTTTTCGCTGGTTGCTTTCTGTCTTGAGGATTTGGATGGGGATAAAACTTAAAATAAAAATTAATTAGTGAACTTTCTTTGAATCAAGGGAAATCATACATTTTACATATCTTCAAAGGCAATGCTATATGTGGCTTTAAGCATTGAGCATAATTATAAAGCTTCATATTGGTGAATGATGCTGAAAATTACTGTGATGATAACTGAAAAAATCAGAAGAATGATTTTTTTGTAAAAAAAAATTAAAAATAAACACATTTGTGACTGAAAATAAATTGTGTAAGTGGCTGAGGTAATAGGATCACCCCCCTTGAGCGTCTTTAATCCTTCCCTAAATTCTACCTTAGGGGTCTCCCACTTCATTCCAATGATTGGGTGTTATTATGTGCTTCTGTCTCAGTCAGCTGCTAGCAAGGGCCTCTCAAGGGCAGCCATGCTAGTCTCCTGTCATGAATGTCTTTTTGGGTCTGGGTTACCTCAATCATGCTGCTATTATCTAGTTCCACTCATTTGCCGGCAAAATTCAATGGTGTTTTTATTTTTTAAAAGCTGAATAGTATTACACTGCATAAGTGAACCACATTTTTTGTATCCATTTTTATTTCATTTTTAATTTTTTTATTAGATATTTTCTTAATTTACATTTCAAATGCTATCCTGAAAGTTCCCTCTACCCTCCCCCTGCCCTCTGTATCCCTTTTTAAATATCCATTGAGGGACATCTGAGTTGTGTCCAGCTCCTGGAGATTATAAATAAGGCTTCTATGAACAAAGTGGAGCATGTGTTCTTGTGGTATGGTAAGCATCTTTTGGGTATATGACCAAGAGTCATATAGATGGGTTGTCAGGTAGAACTATTTCCAATTTTTTGAGTAACTGCTAAATTGATTTTCAGAGTGGTTGCACTAGTTTACAATTCCATCAGTAATGTAGGAGTGTTCCCTTTTCTCCACATCCTTGCCAGCATCTGCTGTCATCTGCATTTTAGAATTTAGCCATTCTGATTGGTATAACATGGAATCTCAAGGTCATTTGATTTGCATTTCCCTAATGACTACAGAGTTCAAACATTTCTTTAAGTGCCTCTTGGCCATTGGAGATTCTGCTGTTGTGAATTCTCTGTTTAACTCTGTTTCCCCACCCTTTTTTTTTTTAAAAAAAAATTGGGTTATTTGGGGTTTTTTGGAGGTTAACTTGTTGAGTTCTTTCTTTCTTTTAGATATTAGCTCACTATCAGATGTAGGGTTAATGAAGATTTTTCCTAACCTGCAGTTTGCTGAATTGTACTATTGACAGTTTTTTCTTCTTCTTTTTTTTTTTTTTTTGGCCTTACAGAAGCTTTTCATGAGGTTCTATTTATCACGTGATGATCCTAGAGCCTGAGCCATCACTGTTCTGTTTAGAAAATTTCCTGATGTGCCAATGAGTTCAAGGCTTTTTCCCACATTCTATTCTATTAGATTCTGTGTATCCGGTTTTGTGTTGAGGTCCTTGAACCATTTGGAGTTGAACTTTGTGCAAGGTGATAAATATGGATCTAATTTCATTCTTCTGTTAGACTAGCAACATTTATTAAAGATGCTTTCTTTTTTCCACTCTATGTCTTTGCTTCTTTGTCAAAGATCAAGTGTCCATAGGTGTGTGGTTATATTTTTGGGTCATCAGTTCTATTCCACTGATCAACCAGTCTGTCTCTGTACCAATACCATGCAGTCTTTATTACTATTGCTTGCCTGAGATAAGGGATGGAGAGGGCCCCAGGTGATCTTTTATTGCTGAGAATTGTTTTTACTCTACTGGATTTTTTGTTTTTCTATATGAAGTTGAGAATTGCTCTTCCTGTGTTTGTGAAGAATTGTGTTGAAATTTTGATGAGGATTGCATTGAATTTGTAGCTTGCTTTTGGTAAGATGGCCATTTTTACTATGTTACTTCTACCACTCCGTGAGCATGTAAAATCTTTCCATCTTCTGAGGTCTTCTTCAATTTCACTTTTCAGGGACTTAAAAGTTCTTGTTGTATAGATCTTTACTTGCTTGGTAAGAGATACATCAATATATTTTATATTATTTATGGTTAGAGTGAATGTGTTGTTTCCTTTATTTCTTTCTTAGCTTGTTTATCATTTATATAAAGAAAGGCTACTCATTTGTTTGAGTTAATTTTATATCTCACCACATTTTTTAGGGGTGTCGCATATGTATACTCTCATATCATCTACAAATAGTGATATCTTGACTTCTTCCTTTCTAATTTGTATACCCGCGATCTCCTTTTGTTGTCTCATTGCCCTAGCTAGAACTTCAGGCACTATATTGAATAGATAGGGAGAGACTGGAAAAATCTTGTTTTGTCCCTGATTTTAGTAGGATTGGTTCTAGTTTCTATCCATTTAATTTGATATGCCTGTTGGATTGGTATGTGCTGCTTTTATTATGTTAAGGTATATGTCATGGTTTCCTGATCTCTCCAAGACTTTTAATATGAAAGTGTGTTGTATTTTGACAAAACCTTTTTCATCATCTAATGAGATGATCATGTAAATTTTTTCCTTGAGATTTTTGTTTGTTTGTTTTTCTTTTTTTGTTTTTTTTTATTAGATATTTTCTTTATTTACATTTCAAATGTTATCCCCTTTCCTGGTTTCCCTTCCCAAAACACCCTATCCCCTCCCCTCTTCCCCTGCTCACCAACCCACCCAATCATGCTTCCTGGCCCTGGCATTCCCCTATACTGGGGCATAGAGCCTTCACAGAATCAAGGGCCTCTCCTTCCACTGATGACTGATGAGGCCATCCTCTGCTACATATGCAGATGGAGCCATGCGTCCCACCATGCTTATTCTTTGATTGGTGGTTCAGTCTCTAGGAGCTCTAGGGATATTGGTTACTTCATATTGTTGTTCTTCCTAGGGGCTGCAAAGCCCATCACATCCTTGGGTACTTTCTCTAGCTCCTTCATTGGGGAACATGTGCTCTGTCCAATGGATGGCTATGAGCATCCACTTTTGTATTTGCCAGGCACTGGTAGAGCCTCTTAGGAGACAGTTATATCAGGCTTCTATCAGCAAGCACTTGTTGGCATCCACAATAATATCTGGGTTTGGTGATTGTATATGGGACAGATCCCCATGTGGGGCACTCTCTGGATGGTCATTCCTTCAGTCTCTGCTCCACACTTTGTCTCTGTAACGCCTCCCATTGGTATTTTGTAACCTCTTCTAAGAAGGATCAAAGTACCCATACTTTGGTCTTCCTTCTTATTGAGTTTCATGTGGTTTATGAATTTTATCTTGGGTATTCTGAGCTTTTGGGCTAATATCCACTTATCAGTGAGTGCATATCATGTGTGTTCTTTTATGATTAGGTTACCTCACTCGGGTTGATATCATCCAGATCCATCTATTTGCCTAAGAATTTCATAAATTCATTGTTTATAATAGCTTCTGGCTATTATAAATATGGCTGCTATGAACACATTTATATATGGAGCATGTGTACTTATTACATGTTGGAGCATCTTCTGGGTATATGCCCAGGAGTGGTATTGCTGGGTCCTCTAGTATTACTATGTCCAATTTTCTTAGGAATTTCCAAACTGATATCCAGAGTAGTTATACCAGCTTTCAATCCCATCAGAAATAGAGGAGTGTTCTCTTTCTCCACATCCTTGCTAGCATCTGCTGTCACCTGAGTTTTTGATCTTAGCCTTTCTGACTGGTGTGAGGTAGAATCTCAGGGTTGTTTTGATTTGCATTTTTCTGATGTCTAAGGATATTGAATATATATTTTTTTAGGTGCTTCTCAGTCATTCGGTATTCCTCAGCTGAGAATTCTTTTTTTAGCTCTGTACCCCATTTTTAATAGGGTTGTTTGTTTCTCTGGAGTCTAACTTCTTGAGTTCTTTGTATATATTGTAAATTATCCCTCTATCAGATTTAGGATTGGTAAAGATCTTTTCCCAATCTGTTGGTTGCCTTTTTCTCTTATTGACAGTGTCCTTTGCCTTATAGAACCTTTGCTATTTTATGAGGTCCCATTTCTTGATTCTTGATCTCACAAGTCTTTGGTATTCTGTTCAGGATATTTTCCCCCTGTGCCCACGTCATCTAGGCTCTTTCCCACTTTCTCCTCTATAAGTTTCAGTGTCTCAGGTTTTATGTGGAGGTCCTTGATCCACTTAGAATTGAGATTTTAACAATGAGATAAGAATGGATTGACTTGCATTATTCTACATGCTATCCACCAGTTGAGCCAGCACCATTTGTTGAAAAGGCTGTCTTTTTTCCACTGGATGGTTTCAGCTCCCTTTTCAAAGATCAAGTGACCATATGTGTGTGGGTTCATTTCTGGGTTTTCAGTTTTATTCCATTGATCTACCTGCCTGTCATTGTACCAGTACCATGCAGTTATTATCATAATTGCTCTGTAGTACAGCTTGAGGTCTGGGATGGTGATTCTTTTATTGTTGAAAATAGTTTTTGCTATCCTAGGTTTTTTGTAATTCCAGATGAATTTGCAAATTGCTCTTTTTAACTCTGTGAAGAATTGAGTTGGAATTTTGCTGAGAATTGCATTGAATCTGGAGATTGCTTTCGGCAAGATGGCTATTTTTACTATATTAATCCTGCTAATCTCTGAGCATGAGAGATATTTCCATCTTTTGAGATCTTCTTCTATTTCTTTCTTCAGAGACTTGAAGTTCTTATCATACAGATCTTTCACTTCCTTACTTAGAGTCACACCAAGGTATTTTATATTATTTGTGACTATTGTGGAAGGTGTTGTTTCTCTAATTTCTTTCTCTGCCTGTTTATCCTTTGTGTAGAGGAAGGCCCCTGATTAGCTTGAGTTAATTTTATATCCAGCTACTTTGCTGAAGTTGTTTATCAGGATTAGGAGTTCTTGGGGGGATTTTGGGGGTCACTTAAGTATATTATCATATCATCTGCAAGACTGTCAAGCTGCTAGTGCATGCTCTTTCCTTTGATCTCCTTTTGTTGTCTAATTTCTCTGGCTTGTCTTCGAGTACTATATTGCATAGGTAGGGAGAGAGTGGTCAGCCTTGTCTAATCCCTGATTTTAGTGGGATTGCTTCAAGTTTCTCTCCAGTTAGTTTGATGTTGGCTACTGGTTTGCTGTATATTGCTTTTATTATGTTTAGGGATGGGCCTTGAATTCCTGATCTTTCCAAGACTTTTATCATGAAGGAGTGTTGGATTTTGTCAGATGTTTTCTCAGCATCTAATGAAAAGATGATTTTTTTTTCATTTGAGTTTGTTTATATAGAGGATTACATTGATGGATGTAATTGATCCATCCTGGCAACCCTGGGATTAACCAACTATGTACAAATTTTAAATGCACCACAAGTACATTATTTTTCTACCTATGCACAGTACAATATAGTGGTATAAGTAAATCTTTAGGGTCAAACTTCATCTGTTTTAATTCTAACTTGTCCTCTAACTAGCTAAATTTACTTAATTCTTCTTGTCTTAGTTTCTTTCTACTTGCAATGTATCTTATAGGAGAACTGTCAAAAAGATCAGAACAGTCTCTCTGAAAGGTAATTATGAGAGGACAGTTAAGTAGGATCTTGCTTATTTTTGCAGAGATGCATTTGATAGAAATCTCTATAAGGTTCATTGCTGAAATGAAGGGGCTTAAGGAGTCCATATTGGAAACCTGTTGGCCCCTGTATCTAATTTTATGTGTGTTGTAGATTAGGTAAGAAGTGAGCATTTTCTTATGATGACTGAAAATTAACAGAAGATTTACACGTTAGTCTTCTTCAGCACTTCATACTTTGCTATTTCTTAATATACTTTGTAAAATGAGAGTAGAGGAGGTTTTAGGGTGTCTATTTCTCCAGATAAACTGAAGACCCTTTCTATTTTAAACTTTTACTTCATGTTAATTTTGCACACTTGATGTTAAAGTGTCCTTGTGAGGATTCATTTAAATAATATTCTAGTCTTCTCTAATCGGTGTAATTATATCCTGCTTAACGATTTATAGTACATTTTCATAAGTATTCATTTTAATGTTGCTATTAAAAATTTTATTGTTGCAGTATACCACTGCATTTTTTGTTTTGTTCTTATTCTATCGGGTTTCATAAGGGGATACCTTTAAAGTCAGTTGGTTTACTTATACACTAACAATAAAATAAATTAATTGACTTACTAATCACAAGAAAGCATAATAATCTTTTTATATAAATGGCTCAAACCTTGTGTTTAGTATATTTAGTTTCTGAAAGTGATATAGGGAAGATAGTTGTTTCTAGAGATTTCTTTAATTTTTTTATTTGCTTATTTTGCTGCATTCAAAAAGCCACAGATTTTAAAACATACATATCAGAAAGAAAAAACCCACACTAATAAAATTTAGTGATTTATTTTTAAATCCAGCCTCTGTACAGTGGCCACTAGAGACCAACCAGTGTATTGCTATTAAATATAACTTACTTATCTATAGCTTTCCAATACTTTGTTGGAAGAGTACAATTGCAAATATTTAAAAGTATTAGCAATATTTCAGCTGAGATTTTGGCAAATCTTCTGTACATGGCCAGTTTTATAAGTAGTGATAGATTCTAGAGCTGAATATTAGGCTACTACTTTCTCAAAAAAAGTGTTTTGGGGTCAATTATTATTTCTTGGTGCCTGACTAATTATTTTGGTTGTGTTTAGAGTGACATATTTCTTTCTTCCAGTATCTAAAACTCAGTTCATCCTATGAAAGAGACTAAATTTTCAAAATGGCACATTTTGGGTGATACTTCAATATACATATTTTAAAAGAAACATTTACATTATGGTACTTCCACTAAACAGTAGTTCATAGCCTTTCATTTTGAACAAATTATTTGCTATTTCTCTCACCTTCACTATCTGTTTTTCTGTCTCTCTGTATCTGTCTCTCTCTCCATCTATGTGTGTCTATGTGTGTGTATGTGTGTGTGTGTGTGTGTGTTTGTGAAAGAGAGAGATGCAGAGAGAGAGAGACAGAGATAGAGACAAGAGAGAGACAGAGTGTGTTGGTGGAGCACATGCATGACCTACATTGAAGGTCAGAGGACAACTTGATGGGATCAACTTTGTTTCAACCAAGAGAATCTGTCTCAGGACTCCAACTCTTGAGCCATCTCATCAGCTACTCATCAGCCTTTGAAAAGTTTGATAATTATAGGGAAAGAAATTCACCAAATAGTGCAACCAAATGGGGACCAAAATTTAAACATGGGAGCCTATGGGTGGCCATTCTTATCCAAGACAGCACAAGATCCTTAGTCTACTTTTTAATTGGGTTGTATATTTTCTTGATTTTATTAATGTATTCTAGATATTCACCTTCTATCAGATGTAAGCAAAGATTGTCCCCATACTGGTAGGCTTCCTATTCTCTCACTTGTTTCCCTAGCTCTACAGAAGGTCTTTGAGTTTTGTGAAGTTCCACTTGTCACTTGCTGGCTCAACTTCTAGGCAAATGAAGTCCTATTCAGAAAGTCTTTTCAACATCTGTATCTCGTTGGGTACTGTCTATGTTTTCTGCTAACAACTTCACAGTTTTAGGTTTCTGATTAAAGTCCTTAGACCCAGTATTGCATGCTTTTAATCTCACCACTCTGAAGGCAGAGAAAAGCTGTTCTCTGTGAGTTTAAGGCCAGCCCTTTCTTCATTTAACTTCTATGAAGACTAATTTGATCGCTCTCTCTCTCTGTCTCTGTCTCTCTCTCTCTCTCTCTCTCTCTCTCTTTTAACATGAAGAGGCAGAATACTGATTGTCTCAGTTTTCTCTGGATGTCTAAGTTCTCTGTATATAAATTTTTAATTTGATGTAGTATTTACTTCATTGAGGTCACTATGTCATGGGTGTCTCATTTCAATCTCTTCAACATCATCTGACACCAAAAGAATAGCAAGTCCAAATCCTCTGGACTGTTACTGAAGTAAAGGCAGAATAATCACTACAAAGAGAGTTTTGGAGAATGATCAAGAAAGAGTAGAAGTTGAAGATCGCAGTTAAAGACCTCAATGATAAATGCTAAGCAATAACTGCTGCATTTGGATAACTAGTAATGCAGCTCAGACATTTAACAGAAACCTTCAACAATAACAAGTGCCATGTGAGGATTTATTTTTTAAAAATCAACAAAAGAATGTACATCCAAATAAAACTTAGACAATTTTTTTAGAAGGATACACATGGCACTATCCAAAGGCTTATCTTGTTAATGACATGAGAGGCAACCAAATAGCATTCTGAAGGTTCAAAGTTCATGCTTCAAAGGACAGAATTTAAAGTTCAAGTGGCAAAGTAGCAGACATTAATCTTGTTACTGACTTTTATCTAAAACACATGAAATATTCTCACAAACCAAGATTATAGAGACATGTACTAATTTAAAAACATGAAAACCCTTGGGTATGATATTTATGAAGGACAATGAACAAGCAGTTACACTAGGTAGATACAAATCACAGTTATAATGAGATATCTCTCTGTACTTGCAAGGCCAGCTATTATACTATCTATAATGTAGATCCATTCAAGAACATTTCCTTTGACTACCTTTGGAACTGTCCTGTGATTATTCTTTGCAGTTACTCCCAATAGCACCCATTGCTTAATGAATAATTTCACTCAGGCTTTCATCTACCTGCAATTTTTCAATGATTGTAATTGGATGCAAATTGGCCAGTGTTAATCATTAAATGTCTCTAATTAAGACAAGAAGAAGATATTATGAATACTGGTAGAAATACATACAGCCAAGCAGAGAGTATTCCTCCATCGGGTCTCATGAGTTATTCCTGAGTATCTCTAAGTTGTACCAGGTAAAGCTGTCCAACTTGTATTTGTGGCAGGAAAGAAATAGAAGTAATTTAGAAGTAATATATGAGGTTGCTGCTTAACAGCCAAAGAGAAAGAAAGTATTTCTGTGGCTCATGAATTCTCTTCAATTTCACAAATTAAGAACAATGAAAAGGAATCTAATTAGTTCAGAATTGGATTGGTGTAATGAAATGCAGGTCAAAAGGACAGTCATGATCTTTTTTTTTAAAACTTGATTTCTATGAGGAAATAAAGCTAGGCCGGACTGAAATTTTAATGGTCATTTTCTGGAAACAAGGCTTCAAATGCCACAACCTTTTAAGAAAGATTTGGTACTCCAGGTACATAATAAATCCTAAACATCTTTTTGATATAGATTTTTTTATTATTACTTTGTAGGTATTCTAACATCACCGAGTCACTGACTTAGGAATATTTTATAGAGTCAACATAAGTAGCATTTATATGTGTTAAAATAGGTTATTTTTGGTTAGTTTTCTATATGAGTGTGTGCTTTAATAGTAATGTGATTGACTTATGTCTCTCTGCAGGCTATGAGGTAAACATTTAAAATTAAGACTATGAATCATGTTGGGTTGCTCACAGCCACCAGTAGGAGTCCTGGGAACTGAACCTGAGTCCTCTACAAGAGCAGTGAGTGTTCTTAACTGCTGAGTAATATCTCCAGCCCAAAGCATGCAATACCTCAGGGCAAGTATCATTTTCCTTTGCTGGCTATGAATGAGCTCATTAATTTCTGTCTGACTTTCAAACATCAGACCTTTCCCTTTACACAGATAGGCATTCTCTGACTTTATCACTAAAACCCTCTCATGCTTCAGATGAAAGCCTTGCTACTCATGTGCTAAAATTTTATTTTGAACTTTGCTTTATTTTAAAAGTAAACACAAATGTATTTTACAAAGACTATGAAGCAATGGTGGTGCATGCCTTTATTCTCAGTATTTAAGAAGCAGCGTCCGCTTGATCTCTGTGAGTTTGAGGTCAACCTGGTTTACATAGTGAGTTCTGGGACAGCCAGGCCAGGGTTACACAGAGAAACACTATCTATCTCAGAGAACCAAAAATAAAATAAATGAAAATAAAATTTAAAAATGTTATTTCTTACTATTTAACATTTCATAAGTTTGCTTTCTTCTTGTCCATAGGCCGCATTTACTAGTGTACAATATGTTGTATAAGGATTAAGTATTTTTAATGGTTAAAAGCTAATGCATTACACACGAGCTGTTTTCTATTCAAAACTACAATTAGGATACTGCAGAGCACCTACCTTTTTCCCTGTTATGATGCTGTTTCCTAGGAGCAATATGTTAATATAAAATTTTCCTTGTCTGCTTGTGTTCATCTTTTTAAAAAATGTATTATACTATAGTTATATAATTTCCCTTAATATTTCCTGTCTCCAAACCCTCCTGTATACCTTTCCTTATTCTCTTTCAGATTCATGACATCTTTTTTTTTCTTACGTAAGATTCATGCCTCTTGAACTTTGTCTGTTCACATTAACATGCCTATTGTCCTTGTTCAGCTCATATTTAGGCAGTCATGTTGGTAAGACTTCATGGGTGTAAAAACTTCTGATATTACCAGGAGACACAATCTTACAGCAAACTTCTTGATCATTTTGCTCTTAAAATCATTGTCATCTCTTTTGCAGTGATCTGTGGTCCTTAAGTGCAGGAGTTGCAGTGTAGGAGTCTTTATTGGTACAGAGCTCCACAACCCTGCATTTTGATTGGTTGTGGTTTTCTGTGTTGCTCTTCATCTGTTACACAGAGAAATTCCTTGATGGAAGGGAAGGACTAACCTATCTGTCTGTGGGTAGAAATAGGATTAGAATGTATGGAGAAATTATGCTGACTCAGTAAAGCTAAGATTTGATTTGGATGATAACAGGTAAAAAGGGGTGCACTTGGGGATGGGGAGATAGCTTAGGGGGGTTAATCGTGCTTACTGTGTGAATGGGGTAACCAAAGATTTGGTTTCCAGAACATGTGTAAAAATCAAGAGTGGCTGTATGCAACATTTAACCAAGGTGCTAGGCTGGGAAGGAATGTATCACTACAGCTTATTGACAAGTTAATCCAGTCAATATCAAACAGGAAACTAAGTGCATGGTGTGTAAGATATCCTATCTCAAGGGGATTAAAAAAAATAGAGAATGAAGGATCAGAGGAAAAGGACAAAAAGAAGAAAGAGCAGGATAAAGGGGAGGAGAAAGTGGAGAAAGATGAAGAGAACAGATAACACTCAACACACAGAGGAAGCATCCTCATTACTCCTTCTTCCTCAGTCATGCCTGTCTCCCCACTGTGTACCTCTCTGTGCTTTATTCTCTTTCTCCCACTTTTCTCATTCTGAGCAAACATGGCCCATGATCCTGTGGATTCATAGTAAGTCAGCAGGCAGAAGGGTAAGTTCACGAGACACTGAACCCGGCTTTCCTGGTTCTAGTGTCAGAGATAACACTCTTTCTGTGGTCCTAGGATGTGCTCTTTAGACATTTTTTGTTATGATATAATATTTGAGGAAATATTCAGCATGGACTTCCAAGTGCCTTACTAAGCCATTTCTTTCCCCACAAGGATGGAGGCTCCTGAGAGTTGTATAGATAGACTAGATCCATACTTGAGCTTTTGAAAGTCATACTTAAGTCATAAATATTTTGTGCATGAAATTTCTGCAAAAGATTAGATTTTCTCTGATCTTTTAAGATTTTTTTTTTTTTTTACTTGTGTGTGCGTGTATGTTTGAATATGGTAGGAAAGGCAAAGTACTCAAGATCTGTCCATCTTTATTTTAGAGGGCCTCTCATTGGCCTGGGGCTCCTCAGTTGTGCTAACATAGCTAATAAATGAGCCATAGGAATCCTGTGGGTGGCTCTCAGGATCTAAGTTTAAGGCATGTACCACCATGGCTTTTGTTGTGGTTCTGGAGATCTGAAGTGAAGTCTCTTTGTTTGCCTGGCAAGCACCTTAATAAAATAGCTAAGGACAGAGTCTGTATGTATTGTTTAATTTCCAGATACTAGTGTAAATGAGTTAGGGTAAATTAAGCCTATCTGAAGACAATATTCAAATCTGAGTAATGGTCTCTGACTTTATTAGCCAGCAATTTGGCATACATTTGGCTTGTTCGCTGTTTAACTTTTCCTTTTCACCAAACAATGGTGGTGTTCAGAGTAAATAGCCAGGAAAAGGCTAGATCCTTACTAAAGTAAAAATACCCATAAGGTCTCTATTACGGGCCCAGGATTCCAGGTGATTTCCTTTTGTTGCTTTATTTTTAGTTCCAATCTACTTATCTCATTGCTTGAATTTTGTGAGAGCCATTGAGTGCGCAAATGAGACAGATTCCTATGTGAAGCCTCAGGAAATAGGTCTGAGGAGAATTGTATGCCTCATTTAATGTATTTCCACAAACTTACCAGACATACTTTTGCAACTTTATGAGTTATTTTAGTGATTCAATTTAATGAAACTGCTTGCTTGACATTCATTAATTATTATTTTATTGTGACAAGTATAGTCTCATCTCAGTTTGGTTAATCAACTCAGCAAGTGTGTGTGTGTGTGTGTGTGTGTGTGTGTGTGTGTGTGTGTGTGTGTGTTTTCTAGTCTTGATAGTATATTTAGGAAAATAAGAGTGGTCCTGAAAAGTTAGATATTTTAGAACACTTGGACAAAATGTAAGTAAAGAATTAATTCAGAAAATTTCAACAAATATAAGGAAATATTCAATATTTTATATTACTATTATTATTATTTAAAAATCTGGATTTATTATGAGAATAGTTTATCCTTATTATACAGCACAGCTTTGGTTTGGTGATCATCTGAGAATTTGAAATCAACAGTAGTGAGTAAGGGAGGTAAGAGATAAATATATCGTCTCAAGAGTCTGTACATTGAAGCATGGCAGAAATTATTTCAACCTCTAAAGTCACTAGGGTTTTTCTTAGGAAGACATATTAATAAATAGAACTACTAATGAAAAACATATGGGAGAATATGCATGAACCTACTGATGATACAGATGCTAATGAAATGGGGTCTAATGGTCTTATTTTGTAGAATGTTCATGGGATCACACTGCTGCTATGTTTTACTCTAATGAAACATTGACCCTTGGAATGTGTTTGTTATTCACATTTGAATCGTTCTATTAACAAGGAAACATAATACAAGGCAACTGACAGCCATTTGCTTCCTTATAAATAACACATGAAAATGCCCAAGCAGCAGGAAGTCAGCTCTAATTTGTTTTCCCTTCTATCATTTAAAATTGGTGTCTCATCACACTTGTGTATTAACTTACCAGTGCTGCAGATTCTAGGCCAGAAGGGTACAACGGAATGCAGTCCGATGATGATATTTGTACATCCATTAATTCTGAGGGAGTTAGGGGAGCAAGCTGTGGATTTGTGACTGACCTACAACCACAGCAGTCATGGAACATACAAGACATTGCTGAGTAAATTGCTCTTGTTTTACAAGAGATCATGGGGATACAGAATACTCAGGATCTTGTTAATATTTTCATTATGTGCTAAGCAAAAGAAAAGAACCCTAAACACAAAAAACCCCAAATATTATTTACAAGGACTCTTTTTCTTTTTAAAAAATATTTTATTTTATTCTTAAAAGAATTGTATACATGAATACAGTGTATTTATATTTTCTACTCATTTGCTACCTCTCCCATTCCCTTCTCCTACCAAATCCTTCTTTGATTTCTATAGTTACTGTTGTTACAGCAAATCCTATGTATATGTATGCATATAGACACTAAGGTCCATGTATATAGATGCCAGGTCCATTTAGTGCTGCTTTTATGTGTATGTATTTAGGGCTGAGCACTTGAAACTGCATAACCTTTCAGGGATCCTGTCTCTGGGGAACACTAATATTTCTCCTTCAGCGTCCACTTATTACCAGTTGTTCTTCATTTCAGGGTGGGACATTGACAAATTTCTCCTGTCACTCATCCTCTGGTGTTTCACAATATTCTGTCCTTTCTTCTGTAATATTTCTTGACCCTTTGTGTAGGAGTTGGAGTCTGTGCACACCACATTCACTCATTCTATACATTGTGACCATGCTTTGTTTTTGTAGGACCTTCCATGTGCTGCAAAATGAAGCTTTGTAGATGAGGGGTGAAAGTTAAACTTATCTGTAGGTGTAAGGATACTTATTTAGGATAGATAGAAGAAATGGTAGTAGATTTTCTTCTAGGAGCTATAATGACATTTATAGCTACAAGGACATGACTAGGTTTGCAGTAGCAGGCATAAATTCTATAGTATCAAATGGATTTTCAACCAAGTTAGACAGCTGCTGGTTATTCCCAAGGTATAAGCACCACTATTACTCGATTGGCATTTTTGTTCAGAACCATTCTTGAAGGTTGGAATAGTAAAAAAGTTCAGAGATGAGACTTACCTAGGAAGGTTAAATTGAAGGTGATAAAGGGGAGACAAAAATAGCAGTAAAGATGCTTAAAAACCAATAGAGAAACACTATTTTATAATATTAGTGTAGAAACACACACATACATATAATATATATATATATATATATATATATATATATATATATATATATATGTATATATATATATATATATATAATGCATACAATCTATCTTTGACATATCAATCCATCATCTATCTATCTATATTATATAAATGAAAAAAAACAGAATGGAGACTCGCTGAAACTTGGAAATAGATATAACTTAGAATCCAGCTCTTCAACTTCTGAGTATATTCCTTAAAGAAACGAAGACAACATCTAGTAAAGATACCTAAAGGTTCATGTTTATTTCAACATTATTTACATGTTTACAGTTTATAATTATAAGACAATTATTTACAGTTGTTAAGACATGTAATCAGCATGAGCATAGGCATATGGATGTTCTGCTTCTTCATTTTACCAACTTGACACAAGGTGGGTCATCTAGGGACAGGATATGTAAACTCAGAAATGCCTATATAAGAATGGCCTGTAAGCCAGTCTTGGCCATTTTTGTGATTAATAATAGAGGTAGAAAGGTCCAGCCTACTGTTGTTGAACAGATTGTCCTGGGTTCTATAAGGAACCATATTGAACAAGCCATGGGGAGCAAGCCAGTAGGTGGCAATCCTCCATGGCCTCGACTTCAGTTCTTGCCCCAACTTTTCTTCTTTGAGTTCTTGTGTTGACTTCCCACGGTGATAGAGTATGACCTGGGTGTTGTACGATAAAAGCAAATACAAAAACCACAAAACCCTGACTTCTCTAAGTTGATTTGGTCATGGAGTGTTTTCCTAACAGCAACAACAACAACAACAACCAACAGCTAAGACAATATTTAAACAAAGTTAGGGTATAAGTAAGTATCATAGTTGGTTTTAAATTTGAAGTTCAAGAACACTGTGGAGCTAGAAGGGAACCCCCAAATCACTGATGGTATATAGAGTCTAATATGTTGAATTTCAATATAAAGTGAGATCTAAATATTAAAAAAAGTTATGCTTTAGGTAGAAGAATAAAAGATGGTTTTAAAATGGTCTGAATAATTTTCAGTAGGATCATTTATATATTTGTAAAGTATATGCATATATTTGTGTATGTAAAATTTATATAAATTATAATTTATAAAATTATAGAATATATTATTATATGTAGTATTAGGTCAATGTAAGACAATGCATTCCTATGTATTTGTCAAGCTTGCCCTGTGTCAAAGGCTTTACCTCTTTCTTCTCCCATTTTCCTTTTTATTGCCCACCTTCTTTCTGCCATTAAAGCTTTCTTCCATTTTCCCCTCCATAACATCTATGCCCTGCCTTTTCTGACTCTACAGCTTCCTCATCACTCTGTCCCCTTTCACTTACCTGGTTTCTGTTGTTACTGTAGTTTCTGTAGTTACCTGGTTTGTGTGGTAAAATTCCCACAAACTTCCTAAATGTCACCACTATCTAGGGATCACTCCAGTGAACCCTGCTTGACAGGGTGAGAGACCCGGAAGCACTCATGAGGTGAAGAGTTTCAAGGAAACTCAACCTCCTGGAACCTTGACATTGCCATAGCCTATATACTCAAACCCTATCCCAGCGTTAGTATGGTGTATGCTTTCTTTCAGTATTGAGTATTGTTTTATTATAAGTACCTTTAAAGATTGAATTCTGACATAGGTGAGCCTTCACCAGTGTTCCAATGTCCTAGAAAATCCTTGAAGCCTACAAGCTTGGAATTCAGTAAGAATGTTACCTATTCAGTAACATTCAAATTTACTTCTAGTAGAGACAGTGAAACTAATTAGGCATTACAAAGAACTGGAGCTAGAATAGCTCAGGGCTAGTCTGCAGAGTGATTACTTAGGACTTAGTACAGTAGCCGGTCTCACTCAAACAAGGGAATACACAATGGCCTAGGGAATAGGTGGGTTTACCATGAAAGAGCTAGGGAATCCCCTGAGACTGGTTTCTTCTCTAGTCCCAAAGAAACAGCATAAATCAGATATTTACTAGGAACCCCTAGTGGTGGGCTTAACAATAGACTAGCATTACAGCTGGCTCCCTTCTGTACCGCCATCTTTTGATGTATGCATTCCTTTTGTTTTATGTCACTGTAACTTGGTGGATGTGTCTTGCCTGGTTTCTTGTTACTCTTCTGTATAAAAGTTTGATGCTCATTTGAAAAATTACACTCAAATTCAACACTTTCTCTCGTGTCTTATTTGTTTGTCATTCACCGACTTATTTGCCCAGTTGCCACCAGAGACCCGTTCCACACAGATAGGAGACCCAAAAAGGGGATAGTCTGCGGCAGGATTAAGTGTTTAAACACAAAAGCTCATGAGGACTATTTCAACTGACAACAGCAATTTGGTTGGAGATTACTTGTAGTGGCATGCAGAAGTAAAAGAAGTCAGGTTAAATAGTCTTCCTGAATGGGGTGGAGTTTTTTTGACTGTGGGCACTTTGAGTAGGCAAATGATGAATTTTCCTTCACAGTTGCAAACAGTCATTCTGCGTTAAGAAATTGAAGCAAGAAAGACACTATGAGAAATTTGTACAATCTCTTAAAAGAAGATGGGTTTAACCAGATTAATAGCTGGGTGGTGTATGAACAAAAATGGATTTGGGGTGTTGGTGGAGCTCTACTAAAGTGTCATTCAGTACTGATACAAAGTTTCTATTATTAACCCCCTTGATTTAAAGAACCTTGTATCAGAAACAAGGTGGAACACTAGGAAGTGAAATTAAGCCTTTATCTCACCACGGATTATTAGTTAAAAACAAAATAAAACAAAACAAAATGCAAAACAACACAAACCAAACCAAACCAACAACTTTGGAGGGTTAAGAATGAGAGAAGCAGGGACAAACTTGCACTATCCACAATGACACCTGTGCAACTAGTGTTTTTGTTGTTTTTCTTTTGTGGATTCGAGGACACCAAATGTTTTCAAGGCTAAACACATCAAGCAAATCGATTACAGAAGCACTTAAGGAGACAAAAAGAAAAAAAAAAAAGAAAGGAAAAGAAAAGAAAAGAAAAGAAGAAAAGCAAATATGTTGCTTTCCCCAAACTGACAGATTTATAAATAAATATTAGTTCCATCCTCAGATCTCTAACACATACCTTATTGGACTATCTAAACATGCACTTTAGAAAACTTACATTGTAGAATACGCACAGTCAGTGATGGATTGGGAGAAAAACATTTAAAGACATGAATTACTTGCTTCCCTGTGCACAAAATATCCTGTTTACAATACCTGACAGACTTTCTTTATGCAGAAGCAATAATCCATATTTGCTCTATCTTTGTAAAAATGAGTACCCTCTTGTGTGCATAAATTAGTGAGTCTGGAAAGACAATTCAATGACACCATCAAGTTTAACGGTCCCGTGATTTCTAGGACAAGATGCATTTTAAAGTCTTATTGATTAAATTGCTCTCAGCTTCTTGTCAAAGAATGTTAATGTCTACTGTAGGGGATTCTTCTGCCCTGACAAACACCTGGAGAAATGACTTTATATTATCAGTAGATATATTTTCTTAGCATCTCCTAAGTAATTTGATTTATTTAAAGTCTTGTAAGTAACTATAAAACAATGACTTCTTTAAGATTAAAAATCAGACAGCGTTTTAGAGTTCTCAGGTTTTCTCTGTTGAAGGGAGACAAGGCTTCTGGGTCTTGTTTGTCTATTCATCTATCCAGCTTTCTGTGTTAATAGGCTCTTAGCTCACAGTACGTTTTCATTGATTTTAAAGTTCTGAATGCTAATTATTTTGTAAAAATATACAAAAGTTTAATTGTCCTCACATTTGCTTAAGCAATGAAATCAGCAATTTGTTCTTAAACAAAAGCAATTCTTGATAAACAAACAAACAAAATTGTGGTATATATTTTATAAAACAAAGGAAAAAATACCAATGATAATAAGACTTCTCATTATTGAGCCATATGCAAAATACCTTTAGGCATTTAAAAGCATTGAAAAATGCATTCCTTCTGTTAAGTATCATGCTAAACAAATTATTAAATGGTGAGAATTTAGAAGAAAGGAAGCACAATCCTTTTAGAACACTAGAATTATACTTTTTAGTAAGTCAAATCTTTTTTTTTTCTGGTTATCTTCTTTTAAACACATGACTAAAGAAAAAAGTCATTTTTTTCTTTAAAAAGCAAATATAAAAAAATATAGTGGTAAATTATAAAACATTGCTTTGTTTAATTATCATGTAAATGCTTCACAAAGAAACTATATTCTAATGATTAAAACTATATTCTAATGATTAATGATTAAAAAGTACACATTTCATTTGGAAAGTAAGTCTAGAGAATGTATAATATTCTTTTCTGAAAAATGAGTCAGGAGGGTCATTTTGACACATAAAAACGACTATTTCTAACACATCTACAGAGTTTCAGATGAGGTTTAATTTACTTTTTAAAATAATATCCTACCTTCATTCAAACTTTATATTCTCTAAGACACAAAAGTACATTTCCATCCCTAGTAATGATCAGATTAGAATATTC
>LR754746.1:0-16540 GCA_902729485.2 Mus minutoides
AACTTGCTTATTTCATTTTGTTTTTGTTTTTGTGGTTTTTCGAGACAGGGTTTCTCTGTATAGCCCTGGCTGTCCTGGAACTCACTTTGTAGACCAGGCTGGCCTCGAACTCAGAAATCCACCTGCCTCTGCCTCCCAAGTGCTGGGATTAAAGGCGTGCGCCACCACGCCCGGCTGCTTATTTCATTTAACATGTTACTCCCTCCTGTGTTGGTGGAAATGCCAGGTGCCCTATTTTTTTTCAAAGACTGAGTAGAATTCTGTTTTGCATGTGTTATACACTACACACCTGTGTGCATGCCCTTGAACATTAGGAGAGATCTCATATTTTTGCTACTGTGGATGACTCTACAATAAGCATGGGAGTGCAAATATCTCTTCAGCATCTCAAATTCAGTTACCATGGATATATGCACAGTGTTTGGATTACTAGATCAAACAATAGCTCTGCTTTTAGTTGTTCAGAAAGCTCCATAGTTTTCTACAGTTACTGTGCTTATCCCATCCCGCCAACAGTACCAGACATTCCTGTTATTCTGCTTCTTCCTCATCCCTGTCTTCATCTTTTAAGTAATAATCATTCTGACAGGTATAAGATGCTAATTGTGGTTTTAATTTGCATTTACCTGATCATTGAGGATATTGAACAGTTTTTCTTGGATCTGTTAGGCATTTGCATGTCTCCTTTGAGATACATGTGCAAGCCCTTTGCCTGCTTTTAAATGGCTGTATTCTCTTGCTGTTCTGATGTTGACCCTTTCTGAAATATACTCCATCCAGTGTCAGCGGAATTGTTATAGCAGCTGTAATGAAACCTTTGCCTTTACATCTGTTTGTTTTGTTGACAGTTCATTGTGTTGCTGCCCCAGTAAATCTTTGCTAAAACTAATGCCAAGAAGCACGGCCCATGTTTATTCCTCGTCGTATTACAATGCCAGGTGTAATGTTTAAATCTTTCCTCTGTTTTGAATTTTGAGTAAATTGTGGGAAAGAATCCAGTTCCACCCTCGTAGGTAGACAACCAATTTTCCAAATGGCATTTTTTGAAGAAATTTTCTTTCCTGTGATCTTGGCATGCATGTGGAATATCACCTGGCTATGGGTGCATGTTCATTTCTAGACTCACACCCCAGCCTGCCAGCACCGTGCTGTACTGATTTCTGTAGCTTCAGTGTATATCTTGTGTCAGGTAGTATGATAGTTTCAGCTTTGTTCCTTTCTGCTCAAGATTTCTTAGGCTGTCGGGAGGCTTTTATGGTCTTTTGGAATTTTAGGATTGTTATCCAGTTCTGTGAGCACTATACTGGAACTTGGTAGGGATGCCACTGAATCTGTGAATTGCTTTGGTTGAGATGGACATTTAAAAAGTATTAATTATTCTAACCAGAGAGCACAGGATGTCTTTGTATTGAATTATTTTTATTGGTTTCTTTTTAAAGCATTTTATAGTTCTGATATATACATTCATTAGCTGTTCATTTGAAATTATAGCTATTCATTAGACTTTGTTATGAGTGGGATTTTTGTTCTTAAATTCTTTTGTTGGTGGCATATATCAACATTCCTGGTGTTAGACTGCTGCTCTATATTTGACAACTTTATTGAATTAGTTAGTTCTGACAGTTTTTAGTAACATCTTTAGGGGTTTTTATTTGTAAGATCAGAGATGATTTTATTACTGTTCCTGGTGCACTCTTTCTTTCTCTCAGCATGCCCTTGCTCTGACAAGGACTTCCATAGCTGTGGAGAAAAGGGTGGAAGCTGACATCCTTGTCTAGTGCCTTCAGTTAGAGACCCCGTCAGCTTTTCACAGTTGAGTGTGATGTTAGTTTGGGCACTAACCTTATTATTGTGTTGAGGTACATTCTCTCTGTGTTGAATTTGTCAAGAATTTCTAATGATAGAAATGCTGACTTTCAGCTGCTGTTGGGGGCACACTGCTGTCATCTCAGTAATTGGAATCTGAAGCAGGCACCTGGAGTGCCAGGCCAGCTTAGGCTGCATTGGGAAAAATCACAGCTCTTAAGATCCTCTTAAGCAAAGAAAAAGGCATTGAGTTTGTTTAATGCTTTTCTTTAAACTCTTGTGGTGATTACATAGAATGTTTTCTCTTATTTCCTTAATGTATGTTTTATTGTAGTTATAACATTAGAACATATTCAGATATATAGCAATTTTCATCCCTTTTTGGAATTATCAAAGTATACTAAAATAGTCACCTGTTCCATTCTATTACCAGCCTTGCTTTTATCACTGATTGTTGAGGTATTTAAAGTTTGGGATTTTAAGAGATGGGCAAAATTTAAACTATGAAATATAAGTTCTTAAAATTTTTATTTTTAACTTTCACAGATGGAAAAAGTGGAAGCAGACCTAACTAGATCCAAGTCTCTCCGTGAGAAGCAGGCCAAGGAGTTTCTGTGGCAGCTGGAAGATGTCAAGCAGAGATATGAACAGCAGGTTGGCCTTTCATTTTCATGATAGCGGTTAATTTTTAATAGTAATATAACTCCTCTTTTAATCATCTCTCTATCACAGAAATCTCCATAAAATATAAACATGACCATTAATATATTTGAAGTATTTAAAATAATACACTGTATTGAAGCCCAGACAGAAGAGTTTTAATATTCTTCTAAAGGTTATCTTGATAGTGTTATTCTGAACATTTAATTGAAAACTTTATTGTGATTCCTGTCTCCCTCTATCCCTATCTTAGAATTTAGAATTTACTCAATCATTACAGGATAGAACTGGAACCTGCTGTGTGCAAGTCTCTGCTAGTATCACTGAGCATTGCTAGTCAAGGAGGCTTGCAAGACTACTTTGCTGATGCACTCTAGATTTTGGTACAGTCAACACATGAATAAAAGTTGAAGTGACTGAAAAGTGAGTCGAGAGGAGAAGAGGAATATGCTAAGAACTTCCCATAGGCCTGCCGGCAGGAGTCTGGTCTTCAGCACGGATAGATGCTGAGGACCAGAACCCCTGCTGGGAGTTCTCTGGAGCACTAGGAGGAGCTGCCAAGAGACCTCTGAGGCACAGCATTCTAAGCAGGGAAACTAGTAATTTACAAGAACCCATACAGAGAGTGAGCTGGGGGGGACAAGTGACAGTAAGCCCAGGCTAGACAAAACGTTGGAGGAAGGTTCCTAGCTGTGGGAGCAGGGGAGTTAGATCCAAACTCTGGTGGGAGGATTTTAGATTTTAAAAATCAAATGTTCTTCTCTTTTTAAAAGTCTCCCAGAATATTTAACTACTTTTATTTTTTATTTATTTAATTTGCTTATCCTTAACATCTGGAAAAGCACTAACTAGATTTGTAACTCAGGTTACTCAATTTATTTCTAAAGATATTTGAATCTTTGAAATCTTAAAATAAGCATAGTTTTTAAAATTCTACTTTAAGCTCCAAAAAAGCAGGTACTATATCAAAACTAATTAATCCCTTATGATCATTGGATTTTGTTTCCTCTACTAATTGATAGCAATTACTCATTTACTTGAATTCAGAAAAAAAAAGCAAAAAACAAAACAACAACAACAACAAAAAACCCAAGCCTGATCTGCTATGTGTCCTGAGGGTTGTTGTTTTAATCTTAATATATTAGTAAAAATAAATGCCTAGATTAACTTCCATGGGGATGGTATAATCGCATATGCTTAAAACCCAGTGCATGTGAATGAGACTTTCTTGTTTAGAATCTGAGTCCTGCTTTTGTTGTGAGCAGGCAACTCATGCCCACCTTTGAGATCTAAGCTGTGAGTAAGGCTTGTTATCAGATTTTACATCTTTTTAGCCTATATCATTTGTTGTTGTTGCTGTTGTTATTTCTTTAGAATTTGGCAGAAAATTTGTACCCCAAATCTGTTCTTTATTGAAAAATTGTCTCTTACAACTCTGCTATTAATATAAATTTATATTAGTATAATATTAACATAATATAATAATTATTAATGTATTATTAATCCTAGTTGTGAAATGACCTGCTCAGAGTACCAGGCTAAATTGTGTACTACAGTAGTAAGAACAGTGAGATAAGTGGACTTGATTAAGTAGGAGAGAAGAGGAGAAGAACCTTCCCTACAAAGTATTTACACAAGTGTCCAAAAGGCATGTGTGTGTGCATGTGTACATAAGCACATTGTGTGTGTGTGTGTGTGTGTGTGTGTGTGTGTGTGCAAAATTATTTGGAGTAATAGAAATTTGCAAATAAAATAAATAACACTAAATTTATCTGATGCAGTACTATGCAGGTTTATATGCTATGTTGATAAGAGGAATAAACTACATTTTAGAACACCTTGCAGATTATCTTATTTGTGTAAAATTAAAGGATATGTATTCACATCATGTAATTAGATATATAAATTTAGCAAAAATGTTTTATAAGACTACACATTTCTATGGAGTCAACAAAGCCTTGTAGATTAGGAGTATAGTGACTGCATATTTTCCCATCATGCCCTAGGTAGCCCACTGGACTTGGAATTAACAAATCAGCATTCCCACTGCATAGATATTAAAAACAGCAATGCCAATATTCTACAGAAAATATGGAACATTTATATCACATTTTAAGTGCTTGCTGGTGCCATGATGGACTCGTTCCTTACAGACCTGCCTTACCAGGTTTTCTCATACAACACTTCCACCTACTTTTCCAGTTACCGTTTAAATCAAAGAATGACTGGTTTTCTACTATCTTATCTTACTTTTCTCCAAAGGTAAATACTACACTGTGGCTCTAGCGTCTGTCCCCAAGCCCTTTCTTCTCTCACTGGGGCAGGGTGACCCCTGGAGTGGTGAACACATATGGTTATGTGAGGCTCCTTACCTACTTCCTGGAGTATTGGAGTATGATTATTTTAACAGAAAACATAGGGCTTTACTATTGAGGCAATATTCCTATTAAAACAAACATAGACTTTCTGCCTTGTAAAAATGCAAAGCTCTCACTACTTTCTAACACAAAATTGAACATTTTAAAGAAGCTTTCCGTTTGCAGTCCACTTCTGACTGTGGCCTCAGTCCCCGAGGGGCACTAGTCATCCTTGCTGCTGCTGGGAGGGTCTTCAGTGGCCACCGTTCAGAAGCACTTCCCCAGTCGATCCTTACATTTTATAAGGAAGGAACTGACATTTGAGGAAGTGAGAGCCTTCTGCCTTCTGGGCCTCAGTTTCCTTCTCTGGGCTTGGTTTTCTAGCTTCTCACATTATGGAAGACATCTTACTGGGAGATATAATGATTTTAGAAAAGCAAAGAACATTATCTTAGGCCAAATTCAGGCACAAAGTGTACAGATGTGGAAGGAGAAACATCAAACACATGGGATAAATGCTCACAAATATCCTGCAAAGCCCAAGCTTGCATTGGGATTTCCTGCTCCTTTCCTGTCTAAGCCGTTGGAACAGAAAGACAATTCTAATTGTCTTTTCACAGACTTCATTCATGTTGGAAACAAACAGTCAGCTAGGCATGCTAGGATTTCCTGAACCGTGGAAATGTGTTTTTGGCAATTCTATCTTACCACTCTTTAATCTTCTATTTTATATCTTCCCTTTATACTACAAAGCCTTTAAAGAGAAATGTTGTTCAGTAGATAAACAAGTGGTCACAATTTTCAGGAAGAATACGTGTTTATAGTTAGTGATTGTGAGACGCAAACATGGGGCCATCCTCTAGCAAGGTCATGATTTGAATGATGTGAGCCAAAGTTTCTTGGTGACAAACACAGCAGCAGAGACAAGCTGGCCACTCTGCAAGACATGCACAGGGGAAGTTTTCAGTTAGACAAGTTGGGGCATGGGAGGGGCAGTTTATTTACACTGAATAGAAGGAGTGGGGAGTGGAGAGAGAGAGACAGACAGAGGGACAGGGGGACAGAGACAAAGAGACACAGAGAGACAGAGACAGAGAGACTGAGATCCAGTCATTTAGCCAGTGGCCTTTGGTTGTAGAAAGTGTAAGTGGGGCCTCGTCACAGGTTGAGTTGCTTGCCGGAGCAGAGGGACAGGGGTCTTGCTGTAAGATTTCTACACCATAGTCTATCATTAAGGAAAGGCTAAGGCAAGAAGTCAAACAGAACAGAAACCTGGAACAAGAGCTGATGCAGAGGCTGTAGAGGGTGCTGCTTTCTGGCTTGCCTCTCATGGCTTGCTCAGCCTGCTTTCTTATACCTCCTACTCAGGTGTAACACCGCCTACAGTAGACTGGGTCTTGCACATCAATCACTAACCAAGAAAATGTCGTGGTTATAGCTATAGCTTAGTCTGATAGGAACATTTTATCAACTTATGTTTCCTTCCTGAATGACTCTAGCTTGAATCAAGTTAACATAGTAACCAGCCAACATAACCGCCATGTCTGGGTCTGTGGTGGAAATGGGAGGCAATGACAAGTGGTCATGGGGATCCAGGACAGCAGGGTTTCTCAGTGCTTGTGGAATGTAGATGGAACAAGATTGTTCCTACTGAGCAACTGGAGGAACCATTGTGCCAGATGATGAAATAGGAGTATACAGACAGGAAGCCCCAAGGTTCAACCCAGGATCATGACAACAGAGGTGAGAAAAAAGTAGACACAGCAACAGAAGAGACTTAGAAGGAGCAGCCTGGGAAGTAAAAGAACTAGGGTGTGGTTGTATCAGGTTCACTCAAGGGTTTCCTCAAGGAAGGGATATGTGAGTAGCCTTTTGTTTCAGGCCTTGCCAAGATGGCCATTAGGTAGAAACTGAGACATATTAAATTTGTCAAGCAGATCTTTAGCCAACTAGTCCAGTTCTAGTTGAATGTGGGAGCAAAGCCTGGATATTATGGGTGGAGAGAGAACAGGGTTTGAGCAGTCCTTTGGGGAAACACAAGGAGAACAGAGAAATGAGGTGATAGCTACAGGTCTTCTAGGGTGAAGGGAAAGACTTGAAAAATGAAATATATTCCAAACATACTTAGAAGTGAGAGTGATCCAAAAGAGTGAAAACTGACTTGCAGACAGTGATTGTTCACTGTGAGAGTGACGTTTCTATGTTGTAAGAGAGTGGGTGGAACCAGTGATTGGTAAGGGTCACCTTAGGCAGCAGCAGGTCTGCCCTAGCCACCACTCAAACTATAGATGGGCACAGACTTCACAGATGGACAGGTCAGTTTGGTGCTGAGAAAATTGAAGTAGCATTGTTCCATCTACTTCTGTTTGGGTGTGTGTGTGTGTGTGTAGACACATGTGCATATGTGTGTGCATGTGTGTGCACATGTGTGCCCTGTATGTACGCATGTGAAGGTCAGAAGTCAAGCTTGGGTGTCGTTCCTCCTTTAATACAGGGTCTCTCACTGTTCTTCTGCTCATCTATTAGCCTGCCTGACTGGCCAGTGAACACTGGATCCCCCTGTCTCTGTCCTCCACCCTAGAATTACTAGACTTGTGATACAGCACCTGGCTTTTGTCTACATGTTCTAAGAATGGGACTCAGGTGCTCATGCTTGCACGAGCAAACACTTTACCAACTGAACTGTCTCTCCAGCCCTGATTTTATTCTTTGTTTGCTCCTGGATCCCACATTGTTCAATTTAAAATGATGGATAATTATGAAGTATTGCAGGTCAAGGGGGAGTTTTTAAACTTTGACAAGCCTGTTTTTCCCAATTAGTGACAAACTTGATGGTTATGCTAGTTAATATTACTCCAGCAGCAGTGATATGTTTGATTAAGGCAGTCTACACTATATCTAGAACTGAATGCACGTCAGAGAGACAGATGTAAAATTAATAGAAATATAAAGTTAAGGTGTGATCCAATCCCAAAACTGAACTCCACCTATAAAGGTGAATCTTAACTAAGATGCTTATCATTCACACTTGAGTTGAGCATTATTAAAACAAGAAATGCTTCCTGAGTTTCCACTGATACCTGGCATAGAGAAATTATAGCTGTTTTCATTAAGCTTTAACATGCAGGACTATTTCTGTTAATCATCACCCCTGGGCTTGCAAGTATTTTCAAGTGTTCAGTGAGAATCTAGGGTGGGGCTCAGTTGTAGATCACTGACTACTCAGATAGCATGCATGAGTATGCTATCTTCATTCATCAACGCTGGGAGAAAGTGGTGAGTGTTAACTGTGTGAGAGACTGACTGCTTAGTCACAAAGTCAGGCTTGCTTCCAGCCTCTGGCTCGCAATACATCTTGAACAGAAGAACCTTCAGGATTTATTTCTTTTCCTTGGTATTGACAATTGACTGAGAGGAAAAAGAATATGCTGCCAAGCCTCCACCATCTCCAGGAAGAGTTATCATGTCAGATTATATTTTGAAACAGCTTTTCTAGCTAAAATGATGAGGTTCCACAGACTTCATGGATGGCTCTTTTTCTTGTAGGAAATATTAAATCCTGGAGCCTCATGGCCATCTACAGATGATAGGTTGTATTTCTACACTGGCTTTCTTTTGGTCTTTTGCATGTAGGGGTGGCTAATGTGGTACGTGTATGTGGAGATTAACATACACTCATAAGGATCATACATAGCCCTCAATGTTTCTCATTGCCCTGGGACTTAGCTAGGCTGACTGGGCAGTGATCCCCAGTGATCACCCAACTCTCCTTCCCCAGAGTTGGGATTGTAAGAGTGCCTCCATGCTCAGCTCTTTTATGTGAATATTGGGTGTTGAACATAGGTACTCATGTTTGCTATAGATCCAGCCTTTTTTAGTAGGAAAGAAAATACTTTTGCGCCTATTTTTATCAAGATTTAGATTTCTTAGAACTAAAAACTGGCATCTGGGAGAGTTGAGCCTGGCCTTCCATGCAAAAGTATTTTTCAGCTGTGCTTGACTGTTTATACATATACACCCCAATGAAGGATGGAGAGGATCACAAGACCCTCATCCGACGATCTGACTACTCTCTGCTACCTGTTGCAGGTAACTCTGCTGTGATTGCTGTGGCCTCTCGGATAAGTTTGAGGTCAAAAAAGATTAGGAGAGGGGAGCTCCATCTATACAGCTATTGAGACCCTCATCCTTGTGTATAAAACCTTAGGGGGGGAGTTCCCACACCCTAGTAAGTATCCTTTTATCAATACTTTATAAGGAAGCCCAATAAACTCCTTGGTTCTTCAGAGTGAACTTTCATGGAATTGTGCCCCAGTTTGCCATTAGTGCCATAGGAGAAGGGGTAGACATTACTTACTCTCCATAGGAGGAATTTTTATAACAATCACAAAATTATATCAAACTGTCAGATTTTGTATTACACTGTATTTTTATTCTGACTCTAAAGACACTGAGAGGGTTATATATGCCCTGAAGGAAGGGCACAGGTAAGGAAGTCATTTTCTTATGCAACAGAGAGCATAAAATTGTTTTAAAAGATGCCAACTCCTTTTGTAAGGACATAAAACCAGTCTAGTGAAATCATGCCAAAATCCGAGTAAATTTTACCCTACTTGAGCTGGATGTCTAGGGTCCTAGAAAAGATGTAGCTCATTTTGACATTTTAGATGTGGCCTTTTGCTCAGAGCTATAACCAGATGATGATATTAGGTCTGTCTCTCAGGAATGGACGGTATAAAGGTTCTACCTGCTTCTTTGTGTGGATATTGTACCATGTCTTACCAGGAGTAGAAAAGTAATACTAAATTTCATGAGCAAGAAATGAAAGTTTTCTTTTTTTCTTTTTTTATTAGATATTTTCTTTATTTACATTTCAAATGCTATCCTGAAAGTTCCCTATACCCTCCCTCCGCCCTGCTCCCCTACCCACCAACTCCCACTCTTGGCACTGGCATTCCCTTGTACTGGGGCATATAAAGTTTGCAAGACCTAGGGGCCTCTCTTCCCAATGATGGCTGACTAGGCCATCTTCTGCTACATATGCAGCTAGAGACACGAGCTCTGGCGGTACTGGTTAATTCATATTATTGTTCCACCTATAGGGTTGCAGACCTCTTCAGCTCCTTGGGTACTTTCTCTAGCTCCTGCATTGGAGGCCCTATGTTCCATCCAATAGATGACTGTGAGCATCCACTTCCGTATTTGCCAGGCACTGGCATAGCCTCTCAAGAGACAGCTATATCAGGGTCCTTTCAGCAAAATCTTACTGGCATGTGCAATAGTGTCTGGGTTTTGTAGCTGATTATGGGATGGATCCCCGGGTGGGAGAATCAAAACTGAGAAAATGAAAATACCACGGTAGTTTTTGCCACTTAGTCCCGAAAGCCTATCCCTAGTTGCTGATATTACCTTCCCTCGAGGACCTCACTGTTGGTGGGACTGCTGAGTCTATTAAGCAGCTCATGCTGCCTTGGCTTTCTCTGTGTTCCGGTGGACAAATGCAGGGGTTTCTTTGGTACCAGCTGTCTACTTTTTTTTTTTTTTTTTTTTTTTTTTTTAGTTTTTCGAGACAGGGTTTCTCTGTATAGCCCTTGGCTGTCCTGGAACTCACTTTGTAGACCAGGCTGGCTTCGAACTCAGAAATCCACCTGCCTCTGCCTCCCGAGTGCTGGGATTAAAGGCGTGCGCCACCACAGCATGGTAGGCATCAAAAATGGTATTCAATACATGGGACACCCAGTGTCTGATGTAAGGCAAAATGATCAGAGAAGCCTGCAGATGAAGGGTCTTTCCCCACAGGGTCTCTAATGATAGATAGACTAGATAGATAGATAGATAGATAGATAGATAGATAGATAGATAGATAGACAGACAGACAGAAGAGAGCGAGCATGGTTTTCCAGAAGTAAGATAGAAACAGAGCTAATGAGAGGAGTAATCTGCTTGCAAAGATGAGGGCAAAGCCCAGGGTTGGTGAACATGCTTTAGTTGTCTAGTTAAGTGGAAAATCATGGTCCTTCATCTAAATATCATATCTACATGGGTTTACAGACCCAGAAACCATTGCTTTGGAGGTATAGTGCGTGCCTTGTTGAAATACTCTTGCAACACTCTATGAAAACATTCCTCCAATGGAAGCCTTTGCAGCATGACATGGGAACTAACTTCATTCAGAACCTCCAGAAATGACTGTTGTTAATGATGTCACTACAGAAATTGCATGAAGTTGATAAATATGAGAATAAGGAGGTTGGAGATAAAAGCAGATTTTTGGAACAGAACCATACCATACTTGCCAATTTTGTTTAAATGTAAAATTTAATTTTAAGTGAATTTTGATGGAGAAGAAAAGAAATAGAAACATTTCTTCATATAAGGGGTAAGTTCTTTGAATGTTAAAAGAATACTGATTATGACACATCAAGTTTATGGTGCTTTAAATTTTTTTGTGGACATTAGTTATTTCCTACCACAACAACTCAAGTTAACTTGTCTAGACTTCTTTGCTGCCCCTCTCAGTCTGCCATTTATAGCATTATCCATTGTTGAGGTCTGATAGATAGATAGATAGATAGATAGATAGATAGATAGATAGATAGATAGATAGATAGAGATATATACAGATACATATAGATATATATAGTCCTATGACCCTTCCTACAGTTATATTGATTTGAGTTTAGTTAAATCAGTTTCCTTGCAGTTTGGGTGTGATGAGATCTTGTAATTGAACATCTTTGCAAGAGCTCACAGTATAGTCACTATGTGGCTGGTCCGGTAATTGCCAAGTGTGTAAATGGTGGCTTCACTGGGTACCAAGCTCTCTGGCTATCCTTTTTCCCAAAGCTTTGTGTATAGTTTCACATTGCCTTTTGACACTAAATATTAATTTTAGCTTTTCTAGTGTCTCAATTTTTTGAAAGATTTTTTTTTATTTATTATATGTAAGTACACTGTAGCTGTCTTCAGACACCACAGAAGAGGGCATCAAATCTCATTACGGTTGGTTGTGAACCACCATGTGGTTGCTGGGATTTGAACTCAGGACCTCTGGAAGAAGAGTCAGTGCTCTTAACCGCTGAGCCATCTCTCCAGCCCAGTTTCTCAAATATTACCCACAACTCTTACTGTTTATATGACTGGTTTGGGTTTGAGGTCACCATGTTTGAACTGAGTGATAACCCGGAGCCGTTCTCCTCAGTTGTAATTCATTTTCTTTGGTGCACAGTGTGCACTTCTGATATCTTATTTTAGGGAAGTTTTCAATTTTCCTAGGTTTCTTTTCTTCCTTGCTTTCTCCTTTCTCTGCTCCTGTTCTTCCCTGCGCCTGTGCATGGTTTCCTGTTGCCCTTTGTCTGTGAATTTTCAGCCGTCCTGATCCCACTCACCCTTGGTGTTATGATGGACTTGTCTTGACCTGTACTTATTTCTTTCTCTTATCTTCTGGTTCTGACTTATTCATCATTGTACTCATCCTCTTGTTTAGTTTTTCCCATATCTCTTCTTGATTTATAAGGTAGATTTTCTCCTTAAGCATGAAGGGCCTTTTATCTCTCTCTCTCTTTTTAATCTTTGCTAAATTCTTTTATTTCTTTTTTCATTTAAAAACACTTATTTTTGTATTATTTTTGCATATGTGTCTGTGTAAATGTATGTCATGTATGGATGATGGTGATGCCCATGGAAGCCAGGAAAAGGTGTGAGATCCTCTGGAGCTGGAGATATAAGTGCTTGTAAGCCACCCTTGTGTAACCTGGGACTGGAACCCAGGTCTTTTGGAAGAGCAAGAAGAGCTCTTAATCATTTAACCATTGCTCCAACCCTCATTTTATCTTGACACAATGTTTTATAGATGTCTAAACATGTTTTTAGCTGCTCCATGCCTCTTAGAAATGTGAAACTCTCTTGACTATTCTATGGGGACTTCTTTAACCAGTCTTTGTCACTGTGCATCCCATTCTTTTTTGTGACTCAGAATCTCATTGACTGACCACTCAGTATTCAGCCACGTGTATATTATCTGATTTTACAACTTGGGCATTCCCACAACCTAACTCCTCTTCTACATTAACTCTTAGACTTTATTGCTCCACCCAAAGTAACCGCTAGTCCAAGACAAGAAAGATGCTGCTTAATGCCTCCCTGAGAGCTGTGCTCCTGAGTAAAGGACCATTCTAAAAAGTCGAAGGACCACTCTTTACTATTCTGTTGATATGGAAGGACCAGGGTCTAGCAAAGCTTTGGTTTCTAACGTAGTACTACCCCAGTGATGTACTTCGTGATTGTGAATATCATCTTCAAAATATTCCCAGAATATTTCATTTTTTCTGTGGACTCTGCCATTTATCTGGAGAAGACAGGAGAATCTGACAGTGAAGAAACCTAGGCTGAATCCAGAAGAGGCTTAGAACACTTAGAAGTAAGCTGCATAGTCTGTAAGTGAGCAGACAGTCCTCAGGTCTTACATTTATCAGGATTCACTAACCTAGATATTTATTCCTTAAGACTCACTGGGAAAAATATTAAACTAACAATTCATTAACATCTATTTTTACAATTGAAATTCCAGTAACTCTTTTCTTGTTTGTTCTTTAAAATGATGAAACACATTCGACCAATACAGAATAATTGGATAGGCTATCAGAACACTTTGGGTTACTGGGGTTAGAAAGATGCTGAGGTAATGTGGGAACAGACTATCACTAGATGGTAGAAGAGTTCAGCAATATCATCCTGGGATGGTACTGCTCCATCGCAGTCATCTCCATCCTTGGCCTCCTGACTTCTTTTCAGCCTCTCTTCTGTCCCAGGCCTTGGGCATCAGAATGTAGGGATGACACCACTGTCTTATTCAAGACTGGGCATTCTTTAGTTACTATTCTCAGAGCTCTGATGCCTTCTAAATATTTGATTTAATCGCCACCCTTTACAAGAAAACAAAAAACAAACAAACAACCCGATCCTCTCTGCTTCAGGCTAAAAGCTGCATCAGTCTATGGGTATAAACATTTAGATGGCTGTCTGACTGCATGTTCAATAGAGGTGTCTTGCTTCCTTGGGCTCATGCCCTCAACAACCATGGGCTTCTGGCTTGATTTGTAGTATAAGGTATGTATATTCCTGCCCGCGTAACAGGCCTTATATGTAGCCATTGCAAACACACACACACACACACACACACACACAAACACACACAGCAACCTGCATGTACAAGACTGGCCCTCCAACTATCCATTGTGAATAGAGGAGTACTCATGGAGCCCTGTACTTCTTGGGAAGCTAATTGACTGCAAATGATTGCTGAAGGAAGTGATGTCATTTTCTCTAATGCAACCACTGGGGGACTGGGTGGGAAGAAGACAATGTTCAGAAAGAAGGGATTGGAGCATACCTGAGTAGTGGGGTGGACATAATCACAATACGTTGCATATATGTATGAAACTTGTAAAATCAAGGGAGGATAAACATTGGGGCATCATTCATTACTAGGGGCCTCATCCCTATTTCTTGGCATATGTCCTTTAAAGGGAAATATTCTATAATTCTTCCATTTTAGTTTCAGGTTATTTGGTTACTTATTTTGCTTCCTATCAATTTTAAGTCATACCTATTTTTCCAAAATTTTTAAAGTTTACAAAGACCCCAGTAGAATGTTCTATGCCTCCCAATACTTCTCTTCATTGTAAAACATGCTTAAAGAATTTGATTAATATTTTAAATTTTATTATAATGATAATTGATACTATAACACTGAGTAGAAATAATAATGCATCTAAGAACTAAAGATTTTCTAGTTCAATAATTAATACAGTTAGCTGCTGATAATCTGCTCTAATAATGCTCACTTTAGTTTCCCTCTTCTGTTGGGATTAATGTTATAGTTGAGTAAATCACAGAATAAAACATACGCACTTATTTTAGATAATAAAAACCTCTTTACTACTTTGTATACTTAGAATATACTATAAATATGTATTTTTTCTCTTTACTAGTACATTGCAATAATATATGGACAAACACCCAAATTTTAAGTATATTTGATGCAAAACATGCTTTCTATATTATTTATGCACTGTTGTAACATAATCATAAGTGTGTGGGTTCAAGAATTAGCATACATTTCTTCTAAATAATATAACACATTTATGAACAATTATAAATTTATTATTGGTTTCCCAACTCTAAAGTCACAATAAAAATATTTTAAAACATATGTTCTAATCTAAAAGCAAACTTAATTTGTTTTTTGATTCTTATTTGCAATTAGGAAATTAAAACTTTAAAGTCATAGAAAAATGACTTCTGAGATTTAGGGTTGTGTGCATTCTTGAAGAAATGACTGCTATAGCTTTAAGATAAGGTAGTCTGGTGATTCATTGCAGGAAACAAGATCGATTTGGAGCAGACTCCTACTGTTAGCTTTTTTGAAGATGGATTCTCACGCTGAAAATAACACAACATATTCTAAATAACAGCACTCCCCCACACACACACCCTGAAATCCACCAAAACTGAAGAAAAATCCAAGTGACTGTTCTTAGCAGCTGTGTGGCCTGGAGTTCACTGGGGAAGCTGGCTTCCTGCAGTCCCCTATTCATCACCTGCTTCAAAGACAGCCTGGCTGGCTATAGTTTGCAGGCCAGGTAGGGTGCCATTGTGCACAGTCTGGGAGGATTAGTATCAAAGCTGCGGCAACCAGGCCCTTGGTCTCAGGCTGCCATTCAGTCTAGCAGGGAGAGGCTAAGACTGGCCAAGGTCACAGTCTCCAGTGTGGAGTGGACTGGGAAAGGATCCTGAGAATAGAATGCTTTTTATGAAATCATGGCGCAGGCTTGCGGCACAGCAGGTGCCCTTCTGGAAGACATAACATCTGTTTATGTTGGTGTGCCGTAGCTGACAACGAGATAATAGAGCTTTGAAATTTATCATTTTATTTTTAAAAGACAACTGTATATACAATAATCCAGATGCGTATTTAGCTCAGATCTTTTATTGGGAAATCATAAAGGGAACTGATCGACATAATTGTTGCTTTTTACATGTTTATATTCAAGCAGAAAGCAAGGCGTACTGACTATTATTAACCATTTGCAAGCATTGCTGATAAGTAATACCCAGATCTTGGGGAGGAAATACCTAGTATTCAACATTTTTTTTTCAATGTTCAGACATTAGTGTCAACAGATTGCAAAGGATTTCCTGAATATGCCAAGTATCTTGAATATTAGGGGTTTTAGATAAAATGCTCCCCATCAAATGAATGTATTTTAAGGGTGAGGTAATAATGACGCAAAAATAAAATTTTCAACTTGGACAAATTAGAGGAAAATTAAGCTGTACATGAGTTGTCATGACGACAAGGATGTTCTGTTGATGAACTGTCCTCCTCATTGTCCAATCAGATAGTAGAGCTGAAGCTGGAGCATGAACAGGAGAAGACGCACCTATTACAGCAGCATAGCGCAGAGAAGGCTAGCCTAGTCCGAGACCATGATCGGGAAATTGAAAACCTGGAGAAACAGCTTCGCGCTGCCAATATGGAGCACGAAAATCAAATTCAAGAGTCCAAGAAACGAGATGCACAGGTAATTATTAATAATATTTGCTAAAACGGGTGTCTATCTTAAAAAGTCATCAGCGTTTCATGTTTTCTTATTCTTCTTGATGCACGCTGTTTGATCATTTGCAAAACTGACATATAAATGTGATTTTTTTTT
>LR754746.1:16640-33239 GCA_902729485.2 Mus minutoides
ACTCCAGGGAAGTGCTCCTTCCCATCAGGTCTGAGCCTTTGCCTGCACACACACACACACACACACACACACACACACACACACACACACCCCTCCTAGCCTCCATCTCTGTAGTCCCTGTTGGAAGCCATTTGGCAGAATAACCCCCAGCTGTGGTAGCATTTGACTCTTCAAACTTATGGATGAAATGTGCACTGTCAGCATGGAAAATTATCTTTATAAATTTCAGATGAAAAAAATCTTATTGGGTATGTATATTTGTGGTACAATACATTCTTTAGGGTATATATAATCAAGGGCCTTTAGTATATCCTCTTGAGCAGATTGCTGTGAAATTTTATTAAAGAAAAATTTAAGACCAATTGACAACAATAAAAAGATAATTTTCTTTTCTAATAAAACCATATTATCTAGTAGGTCTAAAGACCTCTTTTGCCACTGAAATCCAAGCATGCTAACCACACTAGAAGTAAGCCCTGGTTATCCTGCCTTCTAAAATAAGAGAATTTCCAAATAACAAAAGAAATCTTCTGGTTTGGTATATGTTTAAGCAGTTCTGTAATTATCTAAACATCAAAACATTTTTAATTAAAGAAGATGTTAATTTTTTGAGTGGAGATCAGCTGGCGGTAAGGCAAAGAATGGGAGTTGGGTATTTTTCATTTGACCTTGGTTTGTCTTATTTCAGAGAGTAATTGGTACAATAGGCATTGTATACTTGATCAGATTTTCTGTCAATAATATACGTTTTTAGGGAACGTATGTTTTGATTGATTTATGGTTGTGTGCTTACTAACAGGTGATTATTATAATACGCATGGTCTGAGAATAATCATGTGGTTTCTAACAAAGTTCATTATACTTTTGCTATTAACCTCATTAGAACCTTTAGAAAATATATGCTGTTGTTTTTGATTTTTTTAAAGACTATTTTCAAACTTATGTTCTCCTTCAGATATAACGTTAACCTTACCATTGTCCTCCCAAGATAAGGGACATGAGGTCTGGGTCAGTATAGCCTCTGTTTGCATAGAAAAATCGCATAATAGATACAATAAAACCCATTAGTTTGTTTAAGTGCTGACTATTTTGGTGCTGTGGTGGAAAGCTAACATACTAGACGCCAAATATATAGGAAATCTTTCTGATTTTGCATATGCCGTATCTGCCATGTAGGGCGCGGTTCATCTGATAATAACAAAAGGGAAATTTCAGAACTATTATGTGTAATTCAACCATAGGAATGATGCAATATGGCTGTTAACTGGGTTTATGCTCATCCAAGTATTCACTGGGAAGACTCTGACCGTTTTCGATGCTTTGGTTTAGGATATTTCACATATTTTGTGTTTTTCTTAAGCGTTTTACTAATTGAGATTGCTGTCATGTGAATGCCAGTAAGCCATGCAAACTCAGAGTCAATTTATTCCTAAGCAAAATGAAAAGAATTTGGTACACATTGTTACCTAGCTGTGTTCAGAGAATATAATTTTAAAGACCTTTTAATAATAACTACATTTTAGAAAAATCTTATCATGTCTACCAAAATACTAAAAATGTGTGTCTGTGGTGTTTATCTGAAGATATTAGCTTAGTATCCTTCAGGTAGCTCCTTAATTTTTATAGTATGTCTTTTTATGATTGTGGCCCAAAAATTTAATGTATGATATCTTGGAGTTATTGAATTCCATGCACAAATTTAAAATACACAAAATGGCTTGATGTTTTTCAAAATAGAAAATAAAAAAACTCACCATGGTATTTGATGTGGAAAAACATATATTTTAAATATTAGATTGTTGAATTTTTTTTATTTCCAGAGAGATTTGATTTTCAGCTAACATTTGGTTCATCCAGTTTAGCATTGGAGGCCATTTTGTACAGTGCTGGCAGAACAGCACTGTAGTGTCTGTTTTGGATAACGTGGCTTTGTTTGCCTCTCTCTTCCATCAGATCCCGAGACTGAAGATAATATAAAAAATAAATCATTCCAGCTTCTTCCAATTATAGACTATAGTATATACTGAAAGACGGTGATTACTGTTTAGTTGTCCTTCTCTATGTAAGCCTTGCCAATTAGGAACATCCTTTTGGTGAATATGATTATAATTGTAACAAATTAAATTTTACCCTAGTGATTCTCCTTTTCTATTATAAGGATATCATTTGTAATACATTTAAGGACAGATAGTCCCCACCCTCATCATATTATTTCATTATTCTATGTGTATGTGTCATATTTCATACTTTTTAGCAACAGAACATATTACTATGTGATAATTATGCTTGCTAAAATGTACATCAAATTTTGTCACCCTTGTTTAACATGTTCAGTCTGGATTTGTCTAAGATTATGTTTTAGAAAAAACATCCAGATTGGTGGAAATGAATTTGACCATGATTTAGTCAAATATTTTTCATTAACCAACACTCTCTTACTGAAATTGGAGAACAGTTTAATTGACTGAATCATATTTTAATATAAAGAAAATTTATAAATATCATCTTACAAAGCTTTGTTTAGCATGGCAGTACTATATGCAATTGTTACTTTGCTTTAGTATTAGCACATAATCAGATCATAATGTTGACCTGGAAGAAAAATAAATCCTAAGTTTTATTGATTTGTGGTTGTTGGTTGTCCTTTTAGGATGATGACCCTTTCAGAGATTTCTTAATCTTGTCTCTGGTTGGCCTCAATGGGAGGTTTATATGAATACCAAAAGACAGTTTTATGGTGGTGCCTTTGTGACCACCACAGAGGTGGTGTTACCACTTTAGAAGGTCCATGAGACCTGTTGCAGGATAGACAGATCAATAAGATAGGGAAACTGGCAAGCATTGTGAGCCCCCTCAGGACAGCGTCCTTGGAGAAACTTATTAGCAATGTCTAAAAATATGTCAAACATGTTACTTATATGTGCACTATGGATTTTGCATGACATTGGCATACTGAATGTCATTAATTCTTAAATGAACAATCATGAATCTAATCATGATAAAACAACTTTTGTGTAGTAAGTAGGTAAATCATCTTAATTTTGCTTTATTGATTCACATTTAGAAGTTCTACCTATTATAGACGTATTATAAAATGTAGAATTATAGACCTCTACTTTAAAAACTTTCCTTCGAAGATACTTATTTTTAAAAAATTTTTTAAATTGTATTTTAACAGCATTACATTTTATATTAATTTGCACACATGAGCACAAGTTATAAATTCCCATTGATTATTTGGATATGTGTGCAATGGATTAAGCATTAATATAACTCTTTGAACGTTTTTAAAGGGCTAATTGCACACTATGTGTAATCTGGGCCTTATTAGTAGGTCTACTTATTGACTGTCTTTGGACTTAGCATTTGTCTATCAAAAGTTTTTTGACTTTTAAAAATATATATACTACTTTCAAAAATTGTTAATAGAAACATTTTATAACAAAGTCATACTTTATAATCAAAAATAATTGTTAAACCAAAGATGATGCTAAGTCACATTAGGAAATCTGCACTTGTAAAAATTCTGTGGTTAAATGTGAGGTTCACCTGTGAGCTTGCTAGAAGCCACAGTAAAAAGGGGAAGATGATGAATATATGATTCTATTCACAATGAGAGAAGCCATCACTTTTCTCCCTAACTCTCATTTTGGTATAAATTTATGATATGGGACTGAGTACAAAATATGTTGGCATAAAACTGATGGTGTTTTCTGTAAATTAGGCATTTTCCAATATCAGGTGCAGGAACATTAGAATCTTTGAGCATTTACACAAAATGTAAGTAGCATACTTTATATTAATGAGCCCACATTTCATTATAATTTATTGAGAATATAATTTTTTCAAATCGGAAAACAAATCTACTATGAGATATATGTTTTAAGTCATTATATACCATATGAAAGAACACTTTGAATAACCAATCTACCAAATTCTAATGATGTCATTTCATTGTTAGGCATGAATTCTAATAAAATATATTGAAGTAACAAACCTGGCAGGGTCTGTAATATGTTCAGAATTTAGCTAATTTCCAAATGCTTTCTACCTTCCATTACTTTCTGTTCTCTGACCTGACTGTGACAAAGTATTACATAGTAAGTCAAATGGTGGTCTGTGTCAGGAATAAAAAACATTTGTATCTGTACTAAAATGATTGAAATAGTGTTTCATCACCAGTATCTATTAATGTCATTTCTGTATTCTTAAGGAGGAAGTTTTTAGTTCTTTTGGTCACACCAAACTCATTGCCTAGAAAACCCAAACTGTAAGAGGCAGCTGCTGAAAAGTCACCCTGCCTGCTCTTCACCTCATCCTCTAGTGACAGTCACACTGCTGTGGCTGCCTGCTGCTCCAGCTGTGTACACACCACACTTGGAAAGTTGTTCCTCACATACAGGAACAACTCTCTCCCTATTTGTATTATAGGGAGAGCAGAGGAGAATTCATGTTTTAAGTGTTAAAAGGGTTTTGCTTCAGTGCACAAAGTTTTTTCCAGGCAGTAGACAGCTAGCTGGTAGGAAAGACTTTTTACATTTCTCTTTTCTCTGCAAAAGAAAACATGACTTTTAGGGAAGATAACTATTAAAATCACACATTATCATGGTCTGCTTTCTTTAGTTAGAGTTTGTCACTAACTGCTATATTCCTCTATACATTTAATGTGTAAGTAGAGTTTTCCTAACTAATACATTTTTTAAAAAGTCAGTGGGGGAAATTCTATATTTTTCTAATACCATCCTGGATCATAAAGAGTTTTCCAAATGGAAGTGGTGAAAAAAAATCCTCCTTATATTTTGCCATAGATACACTGATGAGAAGATCTTATTTTATTTGTATCCAACAGTGGTTTCTTTTACAGTGATATTAATAATGTACTTGTTATTTGTATGTTCTATCAATTAAAATGTATATCTATTAATATGAATTTAATGTGGCAAAAGTATAAGTCATTTCAAGTAAAGACAAACCTTTTAAAAAGATTTCTAGGTTTCTTTTTCCATTATAAATCTAAAGTTGTTCATGTTATGAAGTACAAATATACTGGTAACTAAACAATTATAAATAAGTCATCTTAATATTCATTATGGAAAAAGGAAGTTTACAAAGCAAAAATACAAGCTGAAACGAGGTAATTTATAATGATCCATTCCTAGAAGAATTATACAGAGTATCTGTAGTTTTCTGCATATTTTTAAATGGGTTAGTTACCATGGAAACCACATGCTATGATATGTGGTCCACTTTTAGATAAAGAATATTCATTTAAAGAGAAACCTTCTAAATAATAATGTATAAAAAATTCCTTTTGAATTAACAACCTTATATCAACTAATAATGACTGCTTTAAAATTATATTCTTTGTTCTCATTATACTTAATGGGTTTCTTTGGAAATATTAAAATTGTCCTTGAAAAGAGTTAATAAAATGCTGGAGACAATTTAAATACAGATTAGAATGATATCCCCCTGTAGTGCCAAAACAGTTCACCAAGGAACCAGAGATCATTGAACCATAGGTTCTTCCACCACACACAAAGATATTAGTCATAGCTGATGACTTAAGTGTCTAATAATGATATAGTCAGGTTAGGTCAGCTAGAGATGACCAAATTTCCATCATTTCAATTCATAGATAAGAAAAATGAGATTTTTCTTGACCAAGGGCACAGAACTAGCAAACTAGGGCTTCTTACTCTTAACTCACTGTCTTTTTAAAAAATTATTATTCGTTATTTTAATTATTTACATTTCAAATGTTATCCCCTTTCTGGTTTCCCCTCCTCAAATTCCCTATCCAATCCCTTCTACCCCCTGATTCTATGAGAGTGCTCCCCCACCCACCCTCCCACTCACACCTCACTTCCCTAGCATCAAGTTTCCACAGGACCAAGGACCTCTCCTCCCATTGATGCCAGATAAAGTAATCCTCTGCTACAGATGCAGCTGGAGCCATTGGTCTCTCCATGTGTACTCTTTGGTTGATGGTTTAGTCCCTGAGAGTTCTGGGGGGCTCTGGTTGGTTGATACTGTTTTCTTCCTATAGGGTTGCAAACCCCTTCAACTCCTTCAGTCCTTCCCCTAACTCCTCCATTGGGGTCCCAGTGCTCAGTCCAATGGTTGGCTGTGACCATCGTATCTGTATTGGTCAGGATCTGACAAAGCCTCTCATGGGACAGCTATAAAAGGCTCCTGTCAGCAACCACTTCTTGGCATCAGCAATAGTGGCTGCAGATGGGATGGATCCTCAGTTGGGGCAGTCTCTGGATGGCCTTTCCTTCAGTCTCTGCTCCACTTTCTTTAGACAGGATCAATTCTGGGTTAATATTTTTGAGATGGGTGGATGGCCCCATCCCTCAACTGAGGGCCATCCCTAACCACTTAATATGGTCTCTACAGGTTCTCTTCCCCCTTTGTTGGGTGTTTTAGCTAATGTCATCCCTGTTGGGTCCTGGGACTTTCTAGTGGCTAGCTCCCGTCCCCTATCCCCCACTGCTACACATCTCTGTTCAATTTCCTGATCCTCTGTACATCTTCCCCGTCTCCTCCCACACCTGATCATGCCCCCCTTTTCCCTCTCCATCTTCTCTCCCTCCCATACCCCTCCCCCCTCTATCTCCTGTGATTATTTTCTTCCCCCTTCTGAGTAGGACTGAGGCATTCACACTTTGGTCTTCCTTCTTCTTGAGTTTCACATGGTCTGTGAGTTTTATTGTGGGTAGTCCAAGCTTTTTTCTTAATATCCAGTCATCAGTGAGTACATACCATGTGTGTTTTTATGTAACTGGGTTACCCCACTAAGGATGATATTTTCTAGTTCCATCCATTTGCCTGAGAATTTCATGAAGTCATTAATAGCCGAGTAGTACTCCATTGTGTAAATGTACCATATTTTCTGTATCCATTCCTCTTTTGAAGGATATCTGGGTTCTTTCCAGCTTCTGGCTATTATAAATAAGGCTGCTATGAACACAGTGGAGCACCGTGTCCTTGTTATATGTTGGAACATCTTTTGGGTATATGCCCAGGAGTGGCATAGCTGGGTCCTCAGGTAGAACTATTTCCAATTTTCTGAGGAACTACAAGACTGATTTCAGGAGTGGTTTACCAGCTTACAATCCAGGCCCATACCTAAACATAATAAAAGCAATATACAGCAAACCAATAGCTAACTTACTGTTTTTTATGTCAGAACCTCATCTAAGAAAGTTTTAGGTTTCTGGAGAGGTTTGGACATGGGAAAAAAAGGAACAAGCTTGTACATAAAGCCTTTCTTAGAGAGGCAGACTCCCCAGTCTTTGCCTCCCGTGCTGGGATTGTCTGAGCACTTGCAGCTCCTGTTTCTTTTGGTGACTACTGTCCTTAGTGTTGCTGTAACACTATGTGGTAAGGCTGCTGGCTTCATTTGCAGTAAGATGCAGTCTTTACATCTCAACACCAACACCAGCATGGGGAATGCCACTAGTGGTTTCTAGTTCAGTGTCCTTCTCAGTGAATTCACTGAGTGTCGGCAGGAACTATCTTTGAGGAGAGGCTAGGTGAATATCTTCTTCCTTGATGTATTAGAAAAGCCATCTTTGGGTTTCCGACCCCATCCGTTCCATAAGGGACATCCCTGAGGTCTTCATTTGTATACTTGAGGTAATTTTTCATGACAGAAAGGTTGAAGCTAGAATGCAAGAAATGATTGGCAGAATGATGATACCATCAAGTGTTGAAAGAGCTGGCAGAAAGATTCTATCTTCAAGAAGCTTTGTAAGCTGTCACTTGGGCTCTAGGCTTGGCTAATGGGGATCATGCCTGACTGCATGACATGAATGCTATGTAAGAGCTGAGCCATTTTAGGACAGAAATGACAGGAATTATTGTAAAAGAGGACTTATATTTGAAGAGGAAAGCAAGGCACTGCAGAAAGCATTTGAAAAATATCATCTTAAATATAAACTTTTAAACAATTAAAATTTGTCTTATTGATCCTAAAAGTATTGAAATCAGTATTAATGAGTTGAGTATTTGAAGATAACATTTCAAATTTAAAACAAATAGCAAAATCTAGGTATTAAAGTTCACTTGTTTTCATAATTATCCCATTTGCAGACCTTTATAATAATTTTGGATATTTGTATACTCAACAATTGGGAAATAATACCAGAAGTTATAAAGTGTTCACAGTCAGACTTCCAGAGTTCAGTCGTGCATTATTTTTCCAGTTCTCTTGTATTTTTTCCCTTAGATTTCAAATTAAATCCAGAAATTACATGTACTATTTGAATATAAAGTAGTGATATTTAAGAGAATCAAATTTGAGGCACTATAAGACTGGATCTCAATCTTTTTCATTGCTGTGGGGACAGTTGTGGTGTAGCAGTGGTCTCTAGACATGTGTGCACATCTTCCCAGGAATACAGTGACCCCGTTTGAGGAGCAGATTTCACCCAGAAGGGATCCAAGAGTATGTCCAGGCCCAATCCCAGAACAAGGGAATTTTCCAATGGGAAAACCACAAATCTTTGAAAAGTTTAAAATGAGTTAGGCTTATCGAAATCTTACATTAGCAATTATTAATGATCTTATTTAGTCTAGAACTCTCAAAGCTGTGATTTTATATTTAAAATGTATATGTTCATTAATGTTATCTAAAAAAAATACTTAAAATGTGAGTATCATGTGCTCCTATTGGGCAAATGATTTGATAGCTCCAAATATAGCCATGCTGGCGTGTGCAGGAAGAAGTGAAGGGCAAGGCTGGAAGACTTTTTGCTCCTCAATTGCTCAAAGATTACTCCTGAAGCTGGCACTTGATAAAGACACAGGTTTCAAATGTGGAGTGTTCTAAGCTTCATATTGCAGTCAGTCTACCTGTGCAGATGTTTCAAGCTTTGGGTAAAACATGGAACAGCATTCTAGTGGCATGTAAGAAAAAGTCATCACCAGTATGTGGATGCTTTTTTTTTTTTTGAGAATTTTCATTCATGTGTATAATGAAATGTGGTCATATATACTTTTTATTTCTTCCCTCCAACTTCTACCATATAGCCTCGACATATCCACTCCCAGCTTTATATGTATATGTATATATGTGTGTATGTATATATATATATATATATATATATATATATATATATATATATATATATATATATATATATATGGTATCATGTGTATGTATATTGTACATGTGCCTATACATAAACATACACTAAGTCCAATTATTGCTGCCTATATGTGTGTGGGTTTAGAGCCATCCACTGGAATATGGGAAACCTACAAGTAGCTGCACCCTCAAAGTGATTTCCCCACTCCCAGAAACACTACACTGCCAACATCTCCTCAGTAAGGAGTGGCAACTAAAGATCACCTACTCCATCTGTGCTGGGAATTTTACCATCTTGATCTCCTATAGGTCTTGTGTGGGTAACCACAGTTGTGTGCTCAGGATTACATTAGCCATGTCCAAAAGACAGTGTTACATAGCACTCATTTCCAGCTTCAGTTCTGACTGTCTTTCTGCATTCTTTTCCATGATATTTCCTGAGCCTTGGTGGTGGGACTAATACAGATGCCCTGTTACAGTTGAGCACTCTGGATCTTATTCTCAATATTTATCACTCCATTGTTTGCTGTGTCTTCACAAAGAAGCTGTTGTAACTGAGGTTGCGAGAATCACAGGGTCTATGGTTATAAACATAAGTATGTCAAGCACCTTGACAATCTGACCATTTAGCAAAACCCAGCCATGGACTTTTGACCAGGATTATAGTCCCAGGCATGAAATGCTCTGCTATGTAATAGGCCTCAGATTTGATCAGATAGTGGTTAATTTTCCCACAGCAGTTGTGCCACTATAACACCAGTAGATAGTCTTGCCTGGCCTGGCATGTTGGTATTGTGGTATGAAGAGTCCAGTGCTGGGTAAGTCCACTGATGTCTTCATCCCTAGCCTGCAAAGCACTGTGGGAACTAAATTGCTCAATTCAGAAATATAAAGAGTACATCTCTTAAAAATTTCAATCATTACCTATTCCAATTGCTCTTTGAAAGCACATTACTGTGCATTAATATTGAAGAAAAAATGGAGTCCCAGCCTGGCGTTGTGGTGCACGCCTTTAATCCCAGCACTTGGGAGGAAGAGGCAGGAGGATTTCTGAATTCGAGGCCAGCCTGGTCTACAAAATGAGTTCCAGGACAGCCAGGGCTATACAGAGAAACCCTGTCTCAAAAACAAAAACGAACGGAAGGAAGGAAGGAAGGAAGGAAGGAAGGAAGGAAGGAAGGAAGGAAGAAAGAAAGAAAGAAAGAAAGAAAGAAAGAAAGAAAGAAAGAAAGAAAGAAAGAAAGAAAGGAAAGAAAAGAAAAGAAGAAAATGGGAGTCCCATTAAAAGCTATAGAGTTATCATTCCTCAGAGAATAGATACCTGAAATTTATTTCTATGCAAATTTTTATATAAACATTAGCCAAAATTATAAATATAGAATTTTCCTATGGCAGCAACTTTCAACTTGATTAATTATCCCATTAAGATTTTTTAATTGCCTGCTCTGCCAGGCCTTAGGGTTCCTGTGCTAGTGAGATTGAAGGCTGGATGGCTAAGTGGAGCCACGCTAGTGAGACATGCTAAGATTCTTATCCAAGGCAGGGTGTTGGAAACAGTAGATCTGGTAGGGAGAGGAGAGACACCCAGAGCTAGGGTTTGATGTGTCACTAGACATCTAGGTATTGATGCCACTCAGTTATGTGGTCATACAGGACTAATATTCAAAAGAAAGTTCTCCATCACCATTAGAAATAGCTTGAGGTCACAAGCATGGATTGTAATGGATATCAGTGTGGTAGAAGCAGATGAGAATCAGAAGAGAATCAGCAGGTAAGCCATGCTAAAGGGAAGGTGAGAGAGATAGAAACAGAGAAAATGGTCAAGAGAGAGAAGAAGAGAACCTAGAACAAAATAATCAATAGATTATAAAGACATACTTGACACCTAGATTGCTGAGGGATTTGAAATGAACATATATATTTTTTTAAGATTTATTTTATTTTATTATATGTAAGTACACTGTAGCTGTCCTCAGACACTCCAGAAGAGGGAGCCAGATCTCATTACGGATGGTTGTGAGCCACCATGTGGTTGCTGGGATTTGAACTTATCACCTTCGGAAGAGCAGTCGGGTGCTCTTACCCGCTGAGCCATCTCACCAGCCCCGATGAACATATATTTTAAAACATCCCTAACTATACTAGGCTATTTATTTTGAAACTTTTTAAGGTGGGTATACAATAGTAGACTACTGTACCAGATGAGGATGTTGCCTCCATAGTTCTGCAGGTGGACATGGATTTAGAGATTAAGGAGTCCTGTAAGGAGCCAGGAAACAAGGCTTAGATGAGTGAATGAAGCTACCAGGGACATTAGTTACTAAGGAAGGCTTGGATGGCGAGTAGGCATGTAAATGATGTAGGGAACATCACAAACACCTCACTTGGCCTCTCTAGTCCCACTGTTGCTTTGAGAGCATCAAGGTTTCCAGTCCACAAGAAAGGTTTTACATCTCCCCTAGATGAACATGCTTAACTGCCAGCATTACTTAGTAAAGTACAAATTCAGATCTAGCAGGAAAACAAAGCAGGATTTTCTTGGCTTTTCTTGGGTGTCCCTACAAGCCAGAGTTTGAGGAGCCTAGAACAGAGGGAGAACATGCAGGACTCATTGACAAGTACTAGGTGGAAGTCCTTCGCTGAGTGGTCCTTCGCTGAATGGTCCTTCGCTGAGTGGTCCTTCGCTGAGTGGTCCTTCGCTGAGTGGTCCTTCACTGAATGGTCCTTCGCTGAATGGTCCTTCGCTGAGTGGTCCTTCGCTGAATGGTCCTGTCAGGCAGTTTAGCAAGTGGAAGAAGCATTACACATGAAGTCAGTGCTCTTACCTGGCTGTTAGTCTGCATCTCTGTGATGCAGGTGATAGAGCATATCTTCCAAAACTGGGCAAGTTCTTATCAAGTGAAAATAGGAACATTGAACTGGAAAAGAATTATTCTAGAGGCCATGTTATAATAGGTTTTTTTTAATTAAATTTTTCTCATGAGCTGAAATCCATTATACTAGAAAATGAGAACGTTATTGTGTGAAAAGAGAATAGGAGGAGAAGGCAGAGGGAGTTTCAGGAAGATGAATTTCTAATAGCATGCCAACTGGAGGTTTATCCAGAGTTTTTGACATCTTGAGTGGTGATAAGGAGGCCAGCATTAGGAAGATACAGACAAGCCAGAGGATGTTTTCAGGAAGCTTCAGTCTATTTGAAGTTGTCACTAAGGCCATTCACACCAAAACTATAGGCACCTAGAGAGCTGGAAGAGGAAAAACGGGCCCTTCCTTAGGAAAATAACCATCAAATTTTCCCTATCACAGAAAACTTGGGGTCAGGTGGAGGCTGCTAGACCAACTGCTTAAGCTACACATCATTTGCATCAACTTTCTGTTTCACAAGCGTTCTGCTTGGCAATGCTGTACCATGTCCCAGCCCCTACCCTGGCGACCTGTCTGCAGGGCAGCTGCAGTGGGCATTGCAGGGCTGAGCGGTCAAAGCTAGAAGTTGTATCCTGTAGGCTTTGACTAGCTATGGCCATGTCAGATTCCAGGAGATTCCAATGCTTGTGGGCAGTGGAAATTTCAGCATCTGCTTTAGAAAGATGAACATGTTCATTAAAATATGATTTTGTTGTATATAAGAATGTCACCATTTTCCATTACAAATGGCCTAGTTTTTTTTCTATACATTATTTTGCTTGAGAATGGAATTGAGCATATATGTGTTCAACCCTGTTCCACATATTCTAGGAGGAGATACTATGATCTCAGTCTTCACAGATGGGAAAGCAAACCCAAACTGTTTTTCTTATATGTAAAGATAGAATTGGAGCCCAAACCCATCTGACTGCATCCTCCTCCCCATGAACTCTTCCTCACCTGAACCGCATCGTGGATATACATTACAAAGATAGCGATTGGTGGAAGATGTTTCTGCTGCTACTATGCACTAGAGATTTGTGGTTAACCTTCATAAATATTGTGAGGGCAGTTTCACAGATGAAATCAAATTGACATGAGAGAAGTCTTTGGATGAGTGGATGCCCTGAGCCCTTCCTCTCTTGGGTGTGAGCAATGTGCTTACCAGCGTTTATTCTCAGCACCACAAGCCTTTCTTTTAAAGTAAATGGATGTCAAATTGTAGTTGAGGCTGCAGTGTTTTCTCCTCTGCACCTCTGTCTCCTCAGAACCCTATGGTGGCCTGTGGTTGTTTAGATTGAGCTCTGGAATGCTTTTAAACATTAATTAGCTTTGACATGACTTGTGCACAAATTAATTATTCAGGCACATATTGTTCTGAGTGCATGAAAAGAAGGAAGCTGTAGTGGAACACATCCTAACTACCACATGTGAACTGTAATGTTACAAGCAATCTGACTATTAAAGAACAAAAGCTGGCAGCAATAGCTGCTCTGCCTTGAGCCAGTCCCACAAAATTAGCATAAATATGTGAGGTAATCAGAAGAGTTTGGGACTTCCTAGAAAAGTGTCCTAATTCTTATCTAGTTCTAAAAGAATGTGAAATAAACTATTCATTTAACCAAGTATAAAAATATGTCTGCTATGCAGTTATCATCATGTGTCATTAATCTGAAAATACTGCAGAAGCTCTGACAAATTAAAAACACAAGGATGTGTCTGCAAGGGTTTCTGCAGCCATTACCAAGCCGCTTCACCTCTTAGGCGAGCTCTTTTATGGCAACTTCTTGCTCAGTGTACTGACATCTTCAAAGGCTTTGACATCTGTCGGCCTTTGAACTACCATTAAAAAATATTATCCCATTTCCATTCTTTTATGCCCATTTTTTTAATTATAGCCCTTCTTTCAAGTTGGGAACATGGTTGGTTTAAATGATGCTGTCCTTTCGTTTTCAGCCACCCAGCTGCGGTTTGAATAAATTGATGTAGAATCAAAGGCGGGACTTTAAAGGAAAAAGGTTTGATGGACTTGGACTCCGAACCAGATGAGGTTTTATGATGAAAAGGGTTTAATCCCAGCACAGGCATCGCTTCTATCAGCTGAACACTACAAAGCAATTCATATATATAGGTTCCCGCGAAATGATCTATTTTTTTAACAGCACAGATCTCTTCAGGACTTGCAAATGTGGCATTAGCTAATATTCAGAGAGCTGATTCCCTTTCATCCACCAGAAGCTTATGATTATGGTACAGTTCTCGAATTGGAAATGAGAGCTGCAACACAGATTTAAAGCTGTGCTGTCTGATTTGTATTCAATATACATGTCACTGCGGGACAGGCTAGTCTGGGCCAAGCTGGTTCAATACAAGGAAAAACAGTTTCATCATCTGAGATTCTTGGTCGGAAATATCACCAGCTAATTAAAACAGCAGTCCCATGACTATTAGTGAGGTGTTTGGCTGATTGGAATCTCTTACTATTTGACAAGAAGGATTTGGAGACCAAGCCCTCTCTGCTCTTTCACAGTCTTCTGGCAGTGTTACTGTGTGCAATCATGTCAGGCTAATGAAGTCAAATCAATGAACTCAAACTATTTTTAAAGGGAAAACAAATTTAAAACACTTACTTTGCATTAAATAGTTTTCCTTATCTGATTATTGATCTGGAAAAGAAGCCATTTGTGACAACAGATTCTAACTTTGTCCATATACTACTGAATAATAAACAGTACCTTGAGCTATACAGCTAAGTAAGTAAGTAAGTGAGTAATTTAGGAAAATTATAAATGAATAATGTAGATTTGAGTGCACTTTAAAGTCAAGACTGATTCTTTTAATGTTCTGGGATAAATAATCATGTATTAACAAATTTTCTCAAGATAATGTGTACCTGTGTTGTATTAATAATTTGTAATCTATTTCTCAGAATAATTGTAATCTATTTCTCAGAATAATATGTGGTTTTTTTTCATTTCCTTAGAAGATTTGGTATTGTTTGATGATACGTAACTAATAATTCTGTAATACTTTTTATGTTTTTAAATAGAACTTCAATTTTAACTATAAATTAAACTATGAACCACAGTTAGAACAATACTTAATGAGTATAATGTTAAATTAGCAAAGCATAAACCCTTTGGAAAAATTTGTATTGGTGGAAGTCAATGGGATGCCATGGATTCTAGAATGCTTTTTCTTTTATCCTTCAAAAAAGGAGGGAATAAAACACTTGTGAGCAGACTTATCAGTGAATACATTTTATCTAACTCACTTCTGCAGACATAGTATTCACTGGATCTCTCAGAAGTTAGAGCTCTCATGCTGCAGCCCCCACTGCTTTGCCTTTAGGCCTCTTTAGGTCCTCGTGTCACTCACTGACTGCAGCTAGTCCACCTTGTATCACAATTCTTCCCTTGCCTGGGTTGTCTTCCCTGCCCAGCACTAACTCCATCCTACCGACTGACAACTGACGCCTGGGTCTTCCACTGAAGCCCAGTTTTCTGCTGTTTCCTCTTTTTCCTCTTTCTTTCATTTTTTGCCACTAGCTCTGTTACCATTCATTGTTGGGAGCCAAGCCCTTCACTTTTTCTCTCCTGGTGCTTCTAGGAAGTGGTCACCACCATTTCATTGATCTTAAGAAACAGCTATGTGCTAAAACCTTAATTGCCCATCTCTCTTTTCAAATATCTATTGGTCCTTACCATTCTGTTTAGCCCCTTTCAGCAACTTTAGCCTCCTTTGCATCCACCCTGAACTTGCTCATGGACATCTTCAGTCTACAGTCCTGTCCAGAGATGAATGATGGTATACTCATACTCAAGGTAACCTTGAGACCTTTCTTGTTCGTTCGTTTGTTTGTTTGTTTGTTTGTTTCCTTTCTTTTAATCCACTGGTAAGTGCTATAGTTTCAGAGCCCCACATAGATCTCTTGTCCATTTACTTCTGCGTGTTGCCCTAGTCTAAACCCTAACATTTAGCTTCTGATTTTCTTACTTTCTTGTTCATTTAACAACAACATAATGATCTTTTTTGATCATTTTGTATAGATATAAAGTACCATTGTATAATGATCTTTCAGATATAAATTGGATTAGAGAACTCTTTTGAGTAAACTCTCCCCCTTGCTTGTATTTAGAATAAACCCCAAATTTCCTAGCATGGCCCATACATTCTATTCTTAATGACCAGGCTCTGTGACTACCTTCCAAGCATTGTGCACTCTTCTCCACCATAGCAGATGCCAGTCTTTGACGTTTGTAATTCTGTGTGTGGTAAGACTTTTGCCTATTCAACAGATACACTAAAAATGAACCTTAGCAAATTTCCTTACTTCTGTTCACACTTTACCTAAGAGATTCTGTGTGTGGACTGTGGCCACAGCAAACATCTGCAAATGACTCTCTTTTTTTTTTTTTTCAACTTTTATTAGATATTTTCTTCATTTACATTTCAAGTGTTATCCAGAAAGTTCCCTATATCCTCCCCCCTCCCGGCCCTGCTACCCTACCCACCCGCTCCCACCCCCTGGCCCCGGCGTTCCCCTGTATTGGGGCATATAAAGTCTGCATAACCAAGGGGCCTCTCTTCCCACTGAT
>LR750741.1:0-44913 GCA_902729485.2 Mus minutoides
AGTACAGGGCATGTCATATCACTGATCCTCTTCAGTCTCAGCCAGACCAGCACAGAAAGATTCTTAGCCAAAATATCATACAAACAGCCCTTCACACTGTTTCTGATAGACTCTCTATTGCTTTGTAAAAAACCTTATGAACCAGGCATGAACTGTCCACATATTCCAAGATCCAACTAAAATGGACCATTAAACATGGTTTCCAATATTCAAAAGATTTTCCACCTTAATACACCAAATACTTCTTCATTCTTCCCACAAAAATAGTCCAGGAGGGCACTGGAGAGATGTACCAATGGTTAAGAGCACATATTGTTCTTCCAGAGAACCTGAGTTTAATTCCCAGTACCTAAAGTAATTACAAGTTACTACTTGTAACTCTCACTCCAGAAATGTCAACATCTCTCACTGCCTCAGGCACCTCTATGCCTATGAAGTGCATATACTCCAACAGATGTACACACACATATATAAATAAATAATGAATAAATGTATTTTAAAGATAGTCCAAGGTATAAAATGTGCATGGCTGGAAATATCATAGTTGCAACCTCATTCTTGGTGCAAATTTCTATTTCAGCTTCATTTCTATAGCTTTGAAAAAAATACCCAAACCCAAACCAAAAAATAAAAATAAAAACTTAAGGGAATTAGGTTCCTTTCAGTATATAATTCCAGGTCATACTTCATCGTTGTGGAGAAGTCAAGGTGAGGGAAACCTCAAACTGCCTATAACCCCACCTCACTGCCTAGAGCAGAGAGAAATGAATGCATGCCTACTCCCTTGCTTGCTTGCTTGCTTGCTTGCTTGCTTGCTTGCTTGCTTGCGCTCAGCTCAATTACTCCACTCTTATATAGGTCAGGAATTGTACTGGCCACAATAGCATAGGTCTTGCCCAACAGTTAATTAAAACAATCCTTCACAGAAATGTCCATAGGCCAACCCAATGCAAACAGTCTCTCGTTCAGACTCTCTTCCCATGTGATCCTAGGTTGTGCCCAGTTGACAATTAAAGCTGACCACCACAGTGACTGAGACAGGAAGAGAGGGACTAATGATTCAGTCCTGAACCTCTGGGAATGGAAGAGTGAGACTTTATCTCCCTAGAAATAACAATAATCAAGAATTCCTACTCCAAACTGCCAGGACATTGCTTCTTACTGTTACTATTCTGCACAGCACTGTATGAACAATTATATCAATTTATCTCTATCTGCATATAAACTTAGGTCTACCTAGCTCTCCCCAAATGACAGGTAATTGTACTCTACAACATCTTAAAGAGACAGATATGAAGGTTCAAGAGCCTAAACTACTCTCTGCTTGCTAAGGAAATGAATTCTGAGACTGCCTATGGTTTAATTCTCTTTTTTCACTTCTTGACAGCCTCATCTATGAAATCCATCATAACATATATACACACAGAGACATATATATTTATATGCACATACAGATATATATTTAAATATATAATATTTTACGTATTTGAAAACACAAAATAATTCCTTGGAAACTTTTTAGGCACAATATCTGGCATGTTTCCCAAGACCTTATTAAGCTAAGAATAAGGGGATTTGATATCTCAATTGGATACAGACTAAAATGGGTTTTTTTTTCCACATAAATCTCTGTGTTTACATGTAGATGTATACTTTAACAACAATTTAATAATTCCCACTGAAATTTCATCACCTCCAGGGGAAGTAGCCAGTTGATTTTCTCTTTCTTGCCCAACAGTAATCCTCTGCTTAGCTCTCATAATAGGTCTGGGACTAAGGGGCCAAGACACTACATAGAGGCCCAGTATAAAAAATAAAATTAAAGATGTGGGAGTAGGTGGGTAGGGGAGCAGGGTAGAGGATGGGGGAGGGTTTAGGGGACTTTCGGGATAACATTTGAAATGTAAATGAAGAAAATATCTAATAAAAATTGAAAAAAAAATTTTTAATTAGAAGATATAAATCAAATAGATTTCTTTTATTGCTTCTAAAGAATTCTGAACACCAGACAAAATGCATCAATGTACATTGATGTACATACACGAGTGTTTTGATAACACTTTAATGAATTAAACATTGAACAACATACTCAAAACTACAATCAGTCTGCTGCTACTTTCCTGTTCAATAATATCCCCTTTTCCACTCTTATATTAGGTCTGTAGCTAAGGGATTTGGGTATATGACAGGGACAATACGGAAGAGCCTTAAAGGTGTTTTTTGCATTTCCCTTTGACTCTTGAAACTAAATACACTAAGACATTCAACACCGAAAGATCTTTACCTTCCAAAGTTCATTTTTTAGTTAATTAACCTTACCAATTGTTGCACACTGTACTTAATAACATATAATTTTTCAATAAAAATTTAAGGGCAAAGGGAATGGATAATGACATTAAGTTGCTAGCTGTATTTAAGATTATACATGTTGAAATTGAGATGCATTGTTGTGTTTTAATAATGTGACTTTCAATATTTTCTAGAGATTGTAATTACTTCTGACCAAAGATGAGCATCTCATTGACAAGCAACACAAAGGTGAGTGTTGAGTACTGGAAGGAATGGGGGTCTTAAGAAGTACCATAGTGCACTGGGCATAAGATAAGTCTTCATGTATTTGTTGAAATTTATTGATTTGTGTAGCACTGTGGCTACCACGTGTGAAAATCAATGTAAAGAGAGTTTCTTCCAAATGAAATTTTTGTCAAATACTCTTGTGATACAAGATGAGAAACTATATCAAATGAATCTGTGCAGCAGCTAGAAAACAGTATGTCTCCCATTCTGTTTCTATCTCTTCCTTTTTATGTTACTTTCCTTATATAAAAATGCAGATCAGCCCTAAGTCTTAAATGATAAATATAATTAAAACCAGTATTTACCTAATTGGTGGAGGAAGAATTGAATAAACCAACTTTCTATAATGTATTGCACATGAAGAGCACTCCAAAGAGTCTGTAGCTAGAAAATGCTTTTTTTTTTTTTTTTTTTTTTTTTGGTTTGGTTGGTTGGTTGGTTGGGGGTGTTTTGTTTTGTTTTGTTTTGTTTTGGTTTGGTTTGGTTGTATTATGAACTGCTACAGACTGGACTCAGTCGGTCCCTCAACTCGAGGGAGAATTAGGGTCCCAGTACTCAGGTGGGCAAGGAGTAGGTGAAAAGTAACAAACAGAAGTGAACACAAGGGAGTGTTGATCTGAATGTAATTTCTCAAAGCAAGCATCAGATTTATAATACAGAGGAAAAAGAAGGAAGCTAGGCGATACATCAGCCAAGGTACATCAACATGCCTAGTGGCTCTTTACACGAAACAGAGAAAATGCATACATAAAACCAGGCAGTGTTTACAACTGAGATAAGATCAGCCCCATCTAAAATCCAGGTGAAAGGGATAATACACCCAGGTGCAATTCTGGTCTATTGTTTAGCCCACCACCAGGGGTCCCTTAGTAAATACCTAATTATGCTATTCCTCTGGGCCTAGTAAAAAGCATGCACCAGGTTCTACTAACCTTTTCATGAATAATACAATACTCTAGTTCCTCCTTAAACTACAACCCTCCTTCTTCCTAGTCCATTGTAAATCCCTGTATATGGGAGTGTCTTGGCTGCAATTCTAAGTTTACTTTGTTGAACTAGCCCTGAGATTTCTAGCTCTTATCCAGTAAACTGCAATGTCTGATTTCTTTCACTGTCTATCAATACTGGAGGTATTACATCTGAATGAGTAGCATTGCCTATAATATAACACCGACTATCAACAAGACAAATCTGGAGCATTCGGGCTACGAGATGTCAAGGCTCCAGGATACTAGTTTCTGTGAAACTTTTTGCCTCAGGACTACATCCAAGCTTTTGAGCTTGCCACACAGACTTCACTGGAGTGGGTGTGGCAATGAACAAGAAGTTAAAACTATTATTTAAAAAGAAAAGTAGCTTCGTTTATTGTCTGAAGTGGTCTTGCTTTTTATGTTTCCTATGCCTCCCACCCAACACTAGCTTGTTTTCCCTCCCAGCATGTTTCGGTTGCTTTTCAGGAGGCTTGAATACAATTTTGGTAGATTTTAGAAGAGAAGCCACAAGACTAGCAAGCACAAAATACTGCTGGAAAAATGGAGGCAGATAAGAATAAGAGACAGAGCCATGCCTTTTCAGTCAGAGCAAGCAATGGAGGGTTGCAAGCAGCTGTTGATGGGAATCTTTGGAGAAAACACTGAGAAATCAGAGTGTCAGGCAGTGCATGCTTGGGGTCTTAGTCTCCAAAGGCAGAATAGAGAGGAGGAAACGTCAAAGTTATGATTTTTGACTTCGTATTCAAAAGATATGCAGACTTAGCAGCAACTATCAGCAGAGAAATTGTATCTCACTTTTTTATCATGCATTATATCTTTAGATTTTCACAAATCATTCTCTCTTCTTAAACTGTAAATACACTAGTAATATCATTAAATTTATAGTTACCTATTTTAATTTTATCATGTATGAATTATACTCATCAATGGAATTCAGTGTGGTATCACATAAGCTTGCAGCATGCACTAGGTCCAGCCTCCTTTTATCCACCCTTCACATACACACACACACACACATACACACATACACACACACACACACCACTCTTCTCACCCTTCTCAACCTTCTCAAATAGTAGTAACTATTCTACTTTCAGACCAATTTTCTTACCTTCTATACATGAAAGGTGGAATGTGACACATTCATCTTTCTATGTCTAGTTTATTTTGGTTAGCATAATTTTGTCCAATTTCATCCATTTATCTAAATATATTTGAACATTTTAAAGGTATTTTATATACAAGGCAGAAAAATGATTACGAACCTACATTTTCCTTGATGCTAAGCATCACTAATACCAATATTTGAGAGTTTGAGACAGGAAGATGGAAATTTCAGTCCCACACTGAGCTATTCATTTAGTGTTTCCCAATAATTCCCCAAGGTGGCCAATAACAGCTTATAAAAAACAAAGCATTTTTCTTTACTAAGACTTAGTTTCTTATTTATTTGTGTGCTTGTGTGTGTATATATATGCATGTTGTGTGAGTGGTCATGGAAGCCATAAGACATCATTGAATCCCCTGAAGCTAGCATTACAGATGTTTATGAGTTTCCCAGTGTGGGTGCTGAGAAACAAACTCAAGTCATCTGCAAGAACAGCATATGCCTTTAACCACTGAACCATCTCTCCAGCCCTCACACTATGCTTCCTCAATATCCCTCACTTATTGAGATTCCATGACCATATTAGCTCCATTCAAAGAGGGAAAGAGGCAGAACCATGACCAGTAGAGTTTGGAGCAGTGGGTCACTGTCCTTTTCTGGTCTCTATCTTTGAACAAGAACCACAAAATTCCATCATGGCTCTCAGAACACTCTCTGTCATCTGCTACTAAACACTTGGGTCAGAGTTGAGGGCCAAGTTATCAAGGGAATTAATTGTTCCTGCTCTCATGGAACACATTTTACAATCTTACATGAGACCAAAGAGTCCAAGAAGCTTGTATCAATTATTGGTCACCAAAACAATACCTCACGATCACCATAATAAAATATTTACCATTGAATTAATAAGGCAAGTGATTGTCTGTGACTAATAAAAATTAAAAATCTAGTCAAGTGGTGATGGCACATGCCTTTAATCCCAGCACTTGGGAAGCAAAGGCAGGAGATGTCTGGGAATTCTAAGCAAGCCTGGTCTATACAGTAAAACCCTGTCTTGGAAAAAAATTAACAATCTCCATTCACCCCACATTCTCCTACACTACAACTGTGCCACAGGTTTGTCGCTCTCTGTGTAGTTGTGTTATTTCACAACTGATTAGCCTTTTGAATTATTTTCTTTGTGTTATATACACTTCTGCTCTTGTTCTCGGTAAGTCATCCAGCCTGTTTTAAAAAAAAAATTTTTTTTTTTGTCTTTTATGATAACCTTTCAGAAGCATCCCTGGATAAGGTTCTGCCGTATCAAATCACTGGGGCAGCATTGGTTCCAACAGCTATTCGTGCATTTAAGTCTTGGTATTTCCAATCAGACTGAACATTGATTTCCCCAAACCTATTCTGCTCTTGTGTTTCTGTTGCTAGAATAAGCCCAGTCCCAGTTTTGCTGTAAGCTTTGTAAACTATGTGAGCAGGGACCGAAGGACTGTATGCATCCCACTTCCTAACAAACTTGGCCTCAGGAATGCAATTGACTAACCTTAGGGAACATCTGGGGCACTACAGGTGGGTGAGAGAATGGGGTGGTCTTGTGATGGTTCCTAGTTTATCTGGAACATTGTGGCTTTTTTAAACAAATAGCTCATCTTGGTCTGTTTTCTACTGTCTTTACTTTAAACTTGGGATGAAAATTTAATTCCATCATTCTGGATGATTTAAAAAAAAAATGGTGGTTATAGCAATGGCTTTGGAGCTAAGTACAGTCACATCTTTAATTCATTCTCCCACTGTACTGCTATTATGGGTATGGAGAAATAAACTTGCTTTTCTTCTTTTTCTTCCTATTCAGAGAAAAAGTAAAAGCTTCCTCTTCATGTGGATGTACACTGCGACTATTCACAGACACCTCAGCCTTTGGCTTGGAGAGACTGTCAAGGGCAACATTATTCTGCAACTGCTTTATCTCAGTAACATACAAATGGATCTGAGGATGGTGCAGACAGTAGAGATAAAGGAGGAACACAGCAGAAGAGCAAAGAAGATCTCCAATTGGCTCCTATCTTTAGTCAGGAAGTAAAACTGGGACAGTAACATTAAGACCTAGGAAACTACACCTTTCTGCACTACCTACACCTTTCTCTTATGAGTGCCACCAGCACCCTGCCCTGTTTCTTTCTCCTCCATGATTGATACCATCTACAGGTTCCCAATTAGTGAAAGCCCCCATCATTCATTGAGTTGAGGGCCAAATAGGGAGAAGTTTAAAAAAAAAAAAAAAAAAAAAAAAAAGCAGTATTCCAATGTCTCCTACAGAGGTCTCTGCACTGCCCCTCCCCTTCTGTGTAAACTTGGAATTCTCCCTTTAATGAAAATAAATCATCTTCCAGAAAGTTTTCTGAATCTCCAGTGTATTTTTATCCGAGTGTCTTCCTGAACAATGTGGAAAACAATTAATAATAATTATAACTAATGAGGGACCATAAACCTGAAGACAGACCATTCATTTCAAGTTGTTAAGAAAGCCAGAATCTTTGACTCTGAAAATAATGTAACTAACCAAGAGAACAGAAAAGATTTGATTAAAGCAAAACAAATGGAGAGAGTATTCAGTTAAGGCACTGGACGTTTGACACCAAAGCATCAAACTAAGCCTTTGCAGTTTTGAGGGGGCAGGAGAGCATGGACAGCGGTACGCAGGTGCACATCATGGCAGAGGCCAGATCAGGATGCCATGTCTTTCTCTATTGCTCCCTGCCTCATCACCTTGAGAAAGAGGCCTCTCAGTGAACAGGAAACTCTACATAGCCATCCAGATTCACCTGTCTCCATCCCCAGTGCTAAGGTTATAGGCACTCACACAGACACATCAGGCTTTTTATCTGGGAATTAAACTTGGGTTCTCATGCTTGAACAGCAAATGGTCTTACCCACTGAGGAAACAGAAGATTCTAGTTACAGTCCATAATATCAGGGAAGTCCACTGATATGAAAAGACCCAGAAGTTAGCCTTGAGGAGACTCTGGAAAAGACTTGGACTTTTCTGATGGAACAGACAGGTAAACAGCTCCTGTCTATCACCATCTTTGAAAATATTTGCACCTCAGATACATACAATCTACTGATCTCTGACTAGTTTTTCTGCTTTTACTAAGATACACCTGACTTTCAAAGATCTCATCAGTTTGATATTTAAAAGAAAGTAAAAATAAAATTATTAGCCTGGAAGATAGATATTCCTTTTGCAACACAGCTTTGGAGGAAATAGAAGAAACTCAATCAAAAGACACTCAGACATTCTAGTATTGTGACCCTAGACAGCTAAGACACATATTAAGAGCACAACACACAGGGGTTCTGGAACTTTATAATGTCTTCCATGAAGTTATAGCATCTATGAAGTGACCACATCCAAATTAAGTTTCTTTTACAAATTACTATCAACTGAAGATTTGTTCATCTGAAGCCCACCATAATGACTAGCTCTAGTGTTCAGCTTGACACAATCTAGACTCACCTGGGAAGAAAGTCTCAATGATGCGTGGTTCATATTGGGTTGTCCTGTGGGAGATTGGTCCTAGTTAAGTTCGTTGATATGAGAAGACCCAGCCCAATGTGGGTGACACCATTCAATGGAGCAGTAAAGGTGAACACAAGCAAGCAGTGGGCAGGCATTCATTCACTTCTCTCTGCTCTAGACTGTGGATGTGATGACACAGGCTGCTTTACATTCTAGCCATCTGGACTGCCCTGCTATGATGGACTGTAACCGGCATCATAAGCTCCTTTCTCTTCTACGTGGCTTTTGATCCCTGTGTGACATGACAACAGAAATTAAACTAGAATGCCCACACTGAAGAGCTTGAGAACATTTGCCTTGGAGTCAGCACAGCTGTGTCAGGACTGTGACCCCCCCACAATTATGACCCTGAGAAAAAGTTCTTCCCTGATCATTCTATGAACCTCAGGACAACAGGCCTCCACTTCAGTGTATCCCCTCAGCATCTAAGCACACATTGATAAGTAGACACTCACACATACACATAAATTAAAAATGAATTTTAAAATCTTTAGACAGTAAATAATGTGAATAATTAATAAAATGTAAACATGCATAAATTCAAAAATCAATAGTATAAATAATTATTTTAAGGGTTAACAGCAAGGGGATCCTTGCTTGTAATCCCAACACTCAGGAGTTGGAGGTAAGAAGATCAAAAGTTCAGTAAGGTGGGGCAGGGGTAGCACATATCTTTAATCCCAGACCTAGGGAAGCAGAGGCAAACAGATCTCTGAGTTTGAGGCCAGCCTGGTCTACATAGAGAGTTCCAGGACAGCCAGGGCTATGTCTTAACTATGACCCTGTCTTAACTCATCCCCCAAAAGAAGATCAGAAGTCCAATAGGAACCTTAATTACATAAGGAGTTCAAGACCAACTTGGGCTACATATGATCCTGTCTTTAAAAATAAATATAAACTATTTATTTTATTTTATTATCCAATTGCATGACAAAAACAAAAACAGCAGAACTCTATGATAGTACTTCAGGCTTTCTATATGGATTAAGAAATATGTGGGCAGGTGGACAGCTCTATTCAATGTATTAACTTTAGCTTTATTTGTTTCCTTATGATATTTGCATACTATATTTAATATGCTGTAAATCTTTTCATTTTTCTGAAAGTAGATCCTATGTGTTAAAATTGCTAAGCCTAGAAAAAAATTTATGTAAGGTATAAATCTTAGTCCATAACTTAGTCAAGCAAAGTCTCTGACATGAGAGTAGGAGCCTAAAAGAAATAACACAGAGGCTGCTGAAACAACTTAAGAGAAACAAGAAGAGGAGATGTGCTAGTTGAGGTCAGAAAGATAATGGGAGAGTGTGACCAAGTGGTTATAACCTACAGTATAGGTCACTGAAAAGCCCTTGACACTCACATTGAATAAAGTGGAAAGTATTTGAAAAGCTTCAAAGAACAAAATAATTGTGCATATTTTGAAAGAACCAAAGGCTCTACCACAATGAGTAGACAGAAGAGACCAACTAAGAGGTATCTTCCATCACTCCAAGAAATAAATAATGAAGATATAATCTAAGGTAGTAATGGTGGACACAATGAAATATTTGAAAAACTCTAAAGGTCAAGTTTGTTGGATCTGGTGATGGACCCGGTATATGTTCCTACTGTCTGTTCACCCTGTGAACCTAATTAGCCAGTCATCAGCCCACTGAGAGCTTCTGCATTTTCCCCTACATGGCTCCTTCAGTTCACTCCAATACTCTGCATTACTCACCAGGAAACCTCCCCTGAGTAGATGACATTGCCTTAGGTCACTAGAAATGGATCTGGGCATTACCATCATTTCCTAGAAAGTATTCATACATGGGAAAAAAATGATAAAATAATAAAACTTGAATTTTATATTTATTAAAAACTGGTATTCCAAGAAGTTACAATTATATAGTAATGTTGCTTTTTGTTGTGGCTTGGCATGGACATGTTACTATTAACTCTTATTTTAATTTCTGAATTGCTAAACAAGCATAATGCAAGTAAGGGAGAAGGATCACAGGAAACCAGAAGAGTGAAGAGAATTCAAGGATTTCCTGGCAGGTAAGTCATACTTTACTCAATACAGGCAATGGCCAGCACACAGGAAAGTAGACAGGCAGCTTCCAGAAGACACATTCCAGGACACATAGGCCCTGAGGAGACAGGCAAAACAGGCCTACAAGCACGTAGGCTTTTGCAAAGACACACTGGCTGGTTACAGTAGCTTCTGACTTCAAGAGCACCTTTATATAAAATCACACAAAAGTGGCATGCTGTCAGAAACCCTTAGAGACATCAGTGTTTACTTCTAGAGTTTCCCAGACATTTGTCAGCCATTTGTGCTAACTCCTAGTTCCCAGATATGAATATTAATATCAGCACCATGTTGTCCGAACACAAATGGCCTATTGGCTATCTGTTCCCTATAGCATCATTGGGGAGGTGGAGAAAAAGAAGGAAGGAAGAAATTTTTCTTGAAGAATGACTAACAGTAGTACTAAAACAGACATATACAGTATAAATGGGTAGTGCCTTGTCAAAATTCAACAAAGTTCTCAAAACCAAAACCTGATGTGTTTCGAAGGGACCCAGTAGCTTCTTCGGAGTGCACCCAGTGGCCAAAGTAGAAACAACCCAAGCAACAAAGTGTATATAACATGTGGGATTATTGCTCAGAGTGGAAAACAGATATCTATGAGTCCATGCAGTTGTAAACATTTGAATGTGTAATAAATTCAGGGTGCTTATGTGCAGAATTTTAAATAATTTGTGCAGGTTCTCCACCTTTGAAGATATGAGGTCTGACTCCCAATTCTACAGGTGAGAGTTAGGGGTAATTTCCATCTGGTGTATACAAAAGGACAGCACAGAAAGAAAGAAAAAAAAAAAAACTGAAGAAGCCTAATAAACATTGCCTGGGTCTGGGGTTTAAAGTTAAAAGCATCATTGATACACTATGGTCACAGTCTGTGCCCTATGATATGGTCAGGTAAGAATGACACTATATTCCTCCCCCACCCCACCCTTCAAAGCTCATTACTTCTGTCTAATTATGAGAAAATAATATGACACTAATCAGATTTAGAGACATTCTATAAAATCCCTTTCTACCACTCTTTGATGCTCTCCAGGAAAAGAAGTCTGAGAAACTGTCTGGGCCTCAAGAGCTTAAAAGCCATGGCCACTAAATGCAATCTGGTATCCTAGATAAGATCATGAGGTAGAAGAGGACTAAAGAAATCTAAATAAAGAATGGACTTAGCCGGGCGTGGTGGCTCACACCTTTAATCCCAGCACTTGGGAGGCAGAGGTAGGCGGATTTCTGAGTTCGAGGCCAGCCTGGTCTACAAAGTGAGTTCCAGGACAGCCAGGGCTATACAGAGAAACCCTGTCTTGAAAAAAATGAAAACAAAAACAAACAAACAAGAATGGACTTTGCTTAATTACAACTTTTCAGTATGAGGCCCATTGGTCCTGACAAAGGTATCATGGAAACATTAATAGTGAGATCTTGGGTGAGAAATACAAGAACTTTCTGTAACTTTCTTGCAAGTCTGCTGTAAATCTACTCTAAAGTTTAAAAGTTAATAGCATGTTTATTCTCTTAAAAAGTACCAGGCACACTGAAATCTCAGTGAAAACTACTCTTATTTTTGTATCAAGAAGTCTCTCAAAGCATTCCATTTCTATCCCTAAGGTCTTTAACAGTGGGGAGGGGATAATGTTGGAGACTGGAACAATACAGAAAAGAGATTGTCCTGCCAACAGCCATTTGGGCTGCCTCCTGTCTTTGTTTATTCTATTTAAATTGGATGTGAGAGTTTGTCATTTCAAAAGAGATACCTTCAATGAGTCACACAGGTATAAAGTAAATCCCTGTGTTACTGAGGCCATGGCAATCCTGAATCAAAAATCTTCTTCAACAAGTAGTCCTGCAGAGGTAAGGACTCCATCCGGTGACCTTTCACCTGGGAGACTGCTGCATCTACTGAATTTCATTCTCATGGTAACTGGGAAGGGGCAGCTGGTTCTGGACTCTGAGTAAAACAGAGAGATTTCCTGCGTAGAAGGAAATTGAGCCACGTTGCCTGGAGGCTGGCTGGAGCCAAAGGAAGGAGAAGCCAGAAGGCAGTCCTGTACTACTGACCCAAGGAGAGCAACTGTTGCCAGTAATTAGGGTAAAAGGTCTTTAATCCCAGCACTCAGGAAGAAAAGGCAGGCAGATCTCTGTGAGTTCCAGGACAGACTGGTCTACATAGTGAGTTCCAGGACATATACAGGGCAACTGTCTAAAACCTAAAGATCCTAAAGACCACCAAACAATCAAAATAGCTGTTGAATAAAATCATGGATGTCATTGTGCAGCCATCTTGGTTTTTTGGTTTGGTTTGGTTTGGTTTGGTTTGGTTTGGTTTGGTTTGGTTTGGTTTGGTTTGCGGGGAGGAGGTTATTATTATTATTGTTGTTCTGAGACAGGGTTTACAGTGCGGCCATCTTGCTACCATGTTTTATTAATTTTTCTTAGCTTAAGTAGTCACTACACTGCTTCAGCCTGCTTCAACCTCTTCCCCATGTGACAGATGCCCTGTGAGCAAAAAATGCTGAGATATAAAGTGGAAAAGGCTTTCTCTCAAACTTTATGTCCCAAACCAAACCCATTTTTTCTATTGGAGTTAGGACACAAGGAACTCACACTTTTAGATGCTACAGAAAATGTGTATTAAAAACATCTGTTGCTGAGTAACATCTTAATTACTCCCACTGAAACGACCTCACTGTCAACAGAACTTTTCCACAGTCACATCCACTATAATCCCTCTGGAAGTTCTCACATTTGTTCTGGGACTTTGTCAGTGAATATGATGGAATACAGTCAATCCGTGTGGAAGGGCCAAGAAAATGTCATTCTTGGAGCATGCCCTTTGTCACAACAATAAAAGAAGAGGCCACCAAAAGAGACCCTTTTGAAGCCAACAGTTTCCAAGGTCCACGTGAACACCATTTAAGATGTCAGCATTCTTGAAAAACAATTGAAGATCTTAGGTAAGTAATGGAGTTCTACAGCTTTGCACACCTGTGGTGTCCTGTGGGTATGAACATGGGAAAGAAGGTAAGAGCTGGATTAAAATCTAAATGTAATCATCCAAGCAATGTGTGTATACAGAATCCTACACTTCAGAGAATGTTCTGTAGCAAATAACATGATTGCAAGTATTTACAGAGAGGACACTATGAGATGAGACATGTGAAAAGGAGGTCAGTTTGGAACTTGGAAAAAGGTACAAGAGCTGTACTGAGATTTTTCTCAGACATTCTTTGTCTATGTAGGTGGATCTCCTCTGACTGAAATTCTTATATTTAATTTTAATGTAAAAAGAAAAATGATATATTTCAAACCTTCAGAAACGTTGAAAGACTAATACAAGGAGCCAGAGAGATGACTCAGCAAGTAAAGGTGCTTCCTACCAACCCTGATGACCTGAATTCAAGCACCAGATCCTTCGTAAAAGCAGAGGAAGAGAAGCAACTCTACAGATAGTCCCCATGCTGTGGTGCTCACACACACACACACACACCCCAATTAAAATAAGAAAATAAATAAAAAGTTAAAAATAAATTTTAAAAGACTAATAAAAGTAGCTCAATCATTTGCTAAAATGTTGTAGCAATGATTTCCTTCTGTATATTTTCCAATACCTTTGTGTTCAAGCCATTTCTTCCCAGACAAAACTCCAGTTCACAAGCAGCTTTTCAGCATCTAAATGGACCTCTTGCCCATCCCATCCTCATGGACCCCAATATAGTCACCACCACCTCTGTGCAGCTATCCTGACCCCATTAGAGAAAAGTACTCCTTTTCACACTTAGTGTCTTATCTATTTTGAGATGCCCCTTCTCACACAAATAACTGTTAGAGTTTTATTATTTTCCACTGTGTATAGATTGTATCCCTTTTCTCAAATAACCTAGAACTCTGCCAAGGCACCAACAATATATTCCAAGTAATTAAGTGGATTAAAAATCACAGGTTAGGGCAGAAGTTGGAGGAAGTTTAAAAAAAAAAAACACACACACACAAAACTTAACTCCTTAATCTGAGTTATGGTGTGTCTTCTTGCTTCCCACAGAGCATGGTGTTCTGTGTAGATGAGTGCCAGAATGGAAGGTTTTGATGGTTAAGTTGATCTCCTTAACATCTCTGGTAACTATACAGAGTTGGTATTTTCTAGTGACCATCTCTATCAACCCAAGCATTCACCGGCTCAGTTACCATTTAGCTGATCTAAGTTAATCAACATAGCTTCTACTAGCTAACCAGCCTGTATGTGATGATCTCTACATACTACTGTAATCTCCACAGCTTCCCTTTACCATGATCTGCATGCCACAGAAATGGAGACCACACACCTGCCCAGTTCTCACAAAGACAACACGAGGTCTTAAGCCTTTAGTGGTCCTTACTCGAGAGGCTTGCTGAACAACTTCTGGTCTACTTAGATGATGCCACCCAAGAAACCAAACAAAGCATGTGTTCTTTTGATATACAATGCCCACCACATTCTGCAACATTCATTATCGTAACTTCCTTAAGAGTGTGTGTTCTGATGAACTTGTTTTAGGTTTTGTATCCTGAAAAATACACAGATCCTCTAAGATGCTGGTGTGTTTAAGAAGCTGTATGTGTGTAAATGGTTAGCACAGAGTCCTACCTTAATAGGCACATAATCACATTTCCTATTCATTAGGAACGCTTTAAATACTGATATCTTACGTGAATTAATTCATTTAGCCCTCATGAAACGATACAGAGAGGGTGTCATTGTCAGCAAGTGACAAGTACAGAGACTGAGGCCAGATGGGTAAAGTAGCTTGGTTGTGTTAAAACAATAAGTGCCCCACTTTGGCCAGTCAGTGAGGGGGAGGGGTGTGTGTGTACCATCTCTCCATTAGGACTCTTTGGGTTATTTATGTATGTATTTATTTATTTTAGTCTTCCAAATTAAATTGCTTTAGAGAAGATATATAAAGAAGAAAAAACTTGAAGGGAAAGTGAGTTATGTGAAATGAAAAATCTTCATTAGAACTGAAAACACAATGAAAAAAGGTAATCACTGCCTTTCTTTTTCTCTCTCTCTGTATATCTATTTAGTTTCCCTTATAATAAGAGGAAAGTGGAGATAAATTCAGGAGAAAGAAATTAAGGACTATTACAAAATTTCTTCAAATAAAAAAGAAAGGAACTAAAAAAACAACCCAATTATTGGGTAAGCACATATTATTTCAAAAAACTACTCAACTGTTTTAAAAAGGAGTTTTACCATTTCACAACCCCCCCCTCACTGTTCCAGCCCACTCTTGGTATGTCAGTCTTATCAACATTAGTTTGCTGATAGATATGCATTGCTTTTTATTTGTGCCATGACTTCACTCACACTGTAGTTTTAACTTACTATTTTTTTAGACAAAGTCTTACTATGTAGTCCTATGTAGCCTGGAACATCCTGTGTAAACCAAACTGTCCTCAATCTCGATGAGATCTACATGCCTCTTTCTCTCTGCTTCTGCCTCTGCCTCTGCCTCTGCCTCTCTGCCTCTCTGCCTCTCTGCCTCTCTGCCTCTGCCTCTCCCTTTCTGCATGTCTCTCCCTCTCTGCCTCTCTGCTTCTGTCTCTCTGCCTCTGTCTCTCCCTCTCTGCTTCTGCCCCTCTGCCTCTCTCTCTCTCCCTCTCTACCTCTGCCTCTCTGTCTCTTCCTCTCTGTCTCTGTCTCTCCCTCTCTGCCTCTCTGCCTCTCTCCCTCTCTCCCTCTCTGTCTCTCTGCCTCTACCCCTCTGCCCCTCTGCCCCTCTGCCCCTCTGCCCCTCTGCCCCTCTCCCCCTCTGCCCCTCTGCCCCTCTCCCTCTCTGCCTCTGCCTCTGCCTCTCATCTAGGAGTGCTGGAATTAAAGACACACACCACCCCACTCTCCTCATTTTAAATGTGGCTGGTTGTTTTCCTACTCATAAATTTTAAGAGTCACAGCCATTCCATTCCTATTTCCCTGAGAGAATTGGAAATACATTTAACTAAGGCCACATAGCTCATAACAGCTATATGGGTTAACAGTGGTTTAAAAAAAAAAAAAAAAAAAAAAGCTAGACCAGAAATGTTCATCAAGTGAATGGTTAAGTACACTGTGGTATCTCCACACAATACAAATTTTAAAAAATCATAGGTGAGTTTCATGAGTGAAAGAAGCCAGAAAAAAAATTGATACGAATAGTGTGTTCAATTTATAGAAAATTCTAGAAAGTGTAGGCTACTGTATAACAACAGAGCAGAAGCTTGAAGTTGAAGAAATAGAGACTGATTATAGAAAGGTCACGTTGTAGATAGGTCCACTGTCTTAACTGAAGCAGTCCTGATATGGCAATATACATAGATCAAAACTTACCAAGATGTACACCGCAAACGTGCAGGACTCCGAGTAACAGCCTTTGTCCACAGCTGAGGGGCTAATCCACCGTATAAGCTAGTTGAAAGGAAAGGTGTAAATAACGAATTGCTCCTAAGGAAGACAGTAGTAAAGGAGAATGATGATGACCTTACATTTTTCTAATTTATCATGGAATTAAATTCATGATTAATTCCTGTAGAATTTAATTCAAAGGGTATTGCTTACTGAGTAGAGGTTCTTAGAACTATTGAATCGGAGTATCCAATCTAGGGGGAAAAAATCTTCATTAAATGTAAAATGTTTCTCAAAAAATAAATAAATAAAAAAGAAATACAGAATGTTCTAGTTGTACAAAATAGTCACTGCTTTATTAAACACACACACAAATCTACTCTACATCGCTCACACTACAAATATCTGAATACTTGCTATCCACCTGTTTTCCTTGAACACTTACAGCTTCTTTAATTAGAACACTGCTTTTTATACATTCTAAAAATGTTTGTAATTTTAAAATGCAAATAACTAAATGCATGCTTGTATAATAAAATGTTATTTGGAATATATTACGGTGAAAAATATAATAACCTTGAAATAGCAAGCCATGAGGCAATCAATAGTGCCTGTGTGCTTTCAGTTCTGCTACTTGCCTCCAAGAATCTGAGCTTACTAAGGAAAAGTTAACACTTGCTAAAATAATTCTGTTAATTTTTCCAAGATGTAAAAGAAAGGAAAATCGTGATTCGATGGAGCTGAGAAATGACACCAGAGTAAAAGAATTTATATTTCTGGGCCTCACTCAGTCCCAACACCTGAGCCTGGTCTTATTTCTTGTTTTGTGTTTTGTGTATGTGACAACTCTGCTTGGGAATCTGCTCATCATCATCATCGTGACCTTTGAGTCCCGTCTGCACACGCCCATGTACTTCCTACTCCGAAACCTTGCCATTCTAGACATCTGCTTCTCCTCCATCACAGCCCCGAAGGTCTTGGTGGACCTTCTGGCAAAGAAAAAGACCATTTCCTACGCAAAATGCATGACACAGATGTTTTTTTTCCATCTCCTCGGTGGGGCAGACATTTTTTCTCTCTCTGTGATGGCATTCGATCGATACATGGCCATCTCCAAGCCTCTGCACTATGTGACCATCATGAGTAGTAGGCGGTGCACAGCCCTCATCGCAGCCTCCTGGGTGGGCGGCTTTGTCCACTCAATTGTGCAGATCTCCCTCTTGCTCCCACTCCCCTTCTGTGGGCCCAATGTTCTTGACACTTTCTACTGCGATGTCCCACAGGTTCTCAAACTTCCCTGCACAGACACCTTTGTTCTTGAGCTCCTGATGATCTCAAACAATGGCCTAGTCACTACCCTATGGTTTATCTTCCTTCTGGTGTCCTACATGGTCATCTTGATGATGTTAAGGTCTCAGGCAGGAGACGACAGAAGAAAAGCCATCTCCACCTGCACCTCCCACATCACTGTGGTCACCCTGCATTTTGTACCCTGCATCTATGTCTACGCCAGGCCCTTCACTGTCCTCCCTACAGATAAAGCCATCTCTGTTACCTTCACAGTCATCTCTCCTCTGTTGAACCCCTTGATCTACACACTAAGGAACCAGGAAATGAAGTCAGCCATAAGAAGACTAAAGAGAAAACTCACTCCTCTTGAAAAGTAATACAAAAAGAAACCCCAACTCTTGTTACCAGGAACTGTTTGCTTTATGTTTTCTGTACATTTATATATTCACATATTGTCAATTAACTAACTACACTTTCTAGGGAACCATTTGCTTTTCTATTTATATTAGTAGTAATTAATAACACAATTTCTATATGGCACAAAGTAAATAATCATACAGCATGGGGCTGGTTGATTTATATGTTATTTAGTTGGTTGGTTTGGAAACAAGTTCTCCCCATGTATCCCTGGCTGGCCTTGAACTCATAGAAATCCACATGTTTCTGCCTCTGGATGCTGGGATTGAAGGCATAAGCCACTAGACTTGGCCCGGTTTCTTCTTCTTTTTTAAGAATAATTTGTTTTATTATTATCTGTATGGATGGTTTGTCAGGATGTATGTGTGTGTACCATGTGGATGCCTGATGCCTGTGGAGGCTAGAAGAGGGCATTGGATACCCTAGAACTAGAGTTACAGATGGCTGTGATCTGCTATGTGGGTGCTAGAAACCAAACCTGGGTCACCTGCAAGAGTACGCAAGTGCCCTTAATGGCTGACCCACCTCTTCAGCCTTTGATTAATATGTTATGGTGTATCTATCAATGTTATTAACCTTACCTCTTTTTTTTTTTCAAAAGGAAAGGAATTAGAACTGGTGGTTTTGCCTGTAATTTCAGTACTTGGAAAGTAGTGGCAGGAGATCAGGAACTCAAGGCCACCTTGAAGCCAACCTGGGCTATTTGAGAACCTATCTTAAAACACCAAGCAATTTAAAAAAAAATTAAGAGGAAATACTTAAGCAATTAAAAGGTCTTTAGTCAAGCTAGGCGCAGAAATGTCTTTAACAGCCAACTCATTGACTTTTTATTTCATGACTATAATTTCTTACATTGCTGGGTCTGCTGTACAAAACTATTTTCCTGTCCTAGAAGGTTCTCATGTTCAGTGTCTCTGAGGGCCACATTCATGGGTGTGACTGGCTTATCACAGGTTGGGTAATCTGCTTCTACTTAGTTAAACTCTTAATAGACATGGGCTTGTGAAAATGTTCCCAGATCATAAAGATCACCTTCCTGGATTTCAGTCATGAATGAAGCTTGACAGGAGTTCTCATGACCTGAAGGTATTTATGATAATGCAGAATAAGACTGGCCAGTTTGAGCCGGGTGTGGTGGCGCAAGCCTTTAATCCCAGCACTCAGGAGGCAGAGACAGGCAGATTTCTGAATTCAAAGCCAGCCTGGTCTACAAAGTGAGTTCCAGGACAACCAGGGCTACACAGAGAAACCCCGTCTCGAGAAAAAAAAAAAAAAAGACTTGCCAGTTTGACATTCTTGCAATGAGGTTAGAAAGGAGCAGGACCACATACAGGGACCAATCCATTCCCAACATCTGAGTGACTGTTCAATTGTCAACTTACTAGGTTGATTTCACTATTCATGTTTCCTGCTACGTGAGATTGGGGGCACATGTCAAGGGATGGGAATAGGAGGGGCAGGGAGGGCAGAAGGGAGAGAGAAAGAGAAGATGAAACCCTTAACCTGTTAGCATTTGTGGAAAGGCCAGATAGACTAGTGCTACTGTCTAGGAGGGTAGTGATGCCAAGCAGCTGAAAGTGTTAATTTCAAAGTTACAAGACAGTCACCAGTCCTTTATCTGCCACCCGCAAGTTCTGAGATCTTGAGCAAGTAATGTCTTCTCTCCAAAAGTCATTCACTTCTAACTTACATGAAAGTGATTATAATACTCCTCTCATAAAGGTTTTGCTTTAGTGGTGGTGGTGGTGGTGGTGGTGGTGGGTTTGTTTTGTTTGTTTTGTTTGAAATAGGGTTTCTCTGTGTAACTTGGGCTATCCTGAAATTTGTTCTGTAGACCAATCTGACCTCAAACTCACAAAGATCCACCTGCCTCTGCCTCTCAAGTACTGGGATTAAAGGCATGTACAGCCACTGCCCAACTCATAGAGTCTTAAAGCTCAAATAATACTATATTTATGAAAGATAACTATATCACATAGTTAATTATTAGTAATAGGCAAATGTTACTATTGTATCATCTCTATTTCTCTACCTAACAAACTTCTGCACCCCACACACATACATTGACCTGTCACTCTCCTAAATGTTATTCTTCAACATTACTAAAAACAGACTATAAAGAATTGAAAAGCATACTGAATTCAAAACATTTATATCATCTTAAAATTACCAGCTCTCCAGCATCAAAACATGACAATAGTCTTGCTTGTCATTTATGAAACCCCAAGGAACATCATCATGGAGTATAGAAATGCTTCAGTGATTAAGATCCCTTGTTGCTCTTGAAAAGACCCAAGTTTAGTTCCCAGCACCCACATGATGGCTCACAACCATCTGTAATTCTAGATACAAGGGATCTGATACCTTCTTCTGACCTCCATGGACACCAAACGTTTATGTGGCACATATGCATATATTCAGGCAAATAAAAAGTAAATTAAATATATATTTATATCATTGTATATATATGAAAAGTAAATTAAATATATGTTTATATCATTCTATATATGTGAAAAGTAAAATAAATATATCTTTTAAAAAGAGATACCTCAGCAGGGCATGGAGGAGCTCGCCTTTAATCCCAGCACTTGGGAGGCAGAGAGGCAGGCAGATTTCTGAGTTTGAGGCCAGCCTGGTCTACAGAGTGAGGACAGCCAAGGCTACACAGAGAAATCCTGTCTCGAATACCCAAAAGAGAGAGACAGAGAGAGACAGAGAGAGAGAGATACCCTGAAGCTGATTAAAGATACATCACAGGAGAATTTTATATCTAAAAAAAGCTATGAATTATAGATAAACCCTCAGGACTAGGAGGCCTCAATAAATAAACCACTTATCTTGTAAGAGGGAGGATTTGTAATCCCAGAGTTGGGGAGACAGAAACAGAAACGTTTCTGGGGATCATTGGCCAGAGAGTCTGGCCCAATTGGTGATCTCCAGCTCAGTGAGAAGCCTATCTTAAAGGAGGTGGATGGAGTTCCTGAGGAGCACACAGGAGAAAAGCAAGTCCAAGGTGAGTTCTCCAAAACATGGTAAGTGTGGAAGACAAACTTGATACGGATCCTCACTGGATTTCTCTTGGACCCATCACCTGATTGACCACATCTAAGACTTTACACTATTAACTTACTTCCTTAAGTATAGTAATTCTAGGAACCATTTGCACTCTCCAGATTACTGACCTTGCCCTAGTACTTTTGGTGTCTAGAGTAACCCTGGCTGGACTGGAACTCATAGACCAAGCTGGCTTTGAACTCATAGAGCTCCACCTGCCTCTGCCTCTGCCTCTGCCTCTGCCTCTGCCTCTGCCTCTGCCTCTGCCTCTGCCTCTGCCTCTGCCTCTGCCTCTGCCTCTGCCTCTGCCTCTGCCTCTGCCTCTGCCTCTGCCTCTGCCTCTGTCAGTGCTAGAATTAAACCAATATGCCATCATGTCTGAGCCCCAGGTTTTCTCTTTATGAAATTGCCTAAGAAAAAGTACACGCCAGGGCTGGAGAGATGGCTCAGTGGCTAAGAGCACTGGCTGCTCTTTCCAGATGTCCCAAGTTCAATTCCCAGCAACCACAAGGTGGCTCACAACTATCTATATAATGTATTCTGATGCCCTCTTCTGGCCTGCAAATGTTCATGCAGATAAAGTACTCATAAACATAAAATAAGTCTTTTTTTTTTTAAAAAGAAGAAAGGGAAGTACACACCAAGCAACCCTAACTACCCATTTCTCATTAATGTGCCCTTTATTTCCTTATCTATCTCTTGCAATTCATTCAAATCAATGCCTTTATCTTTGTTAGAATCTGACAGCATAATATATCTGAGTCATTGTATCTCAGACTAGAGTCCCAAGATGTTAGGGATCCTAAAACCTTGCCATGTGTTTATATCTACTGACTCCCAAGAACCATTTCCAAGCATACAACATGACCTGAGGAAACAGCCATTTCATTTTATTGTACAAACACTTACTGGGTTCATGCAAATTTCAAATTAAACTGAAATATTTTTCATTTAAAAAGTGATTGTTTTCACATGATCCATTGAGATATATCCATCAGATAAAATTATTCATATTTTCAGTATACGGTGTAAAATATATTGCAGTGATGTATGTTTTGATGGGTTTTATGGTCCTTTCTGAAGGACATCCGAAGGGTTAAGTGAATCGGTGCACATACCACTTTTTAAATGTACTTTGGTCACTGTGTTCTCTCACTCAAATGTAATAATCAGCATCTCTGAGTGTCCATGAAAAAGAAATACACATTTATTTATAAAGTACCTTGATGAATATCAAAACCTATCATCAAGCCGTGAGTGGTGGCTCATGCCTTTAATCCCAGCACTTGGGAGGCAGAGGCAGGCGGATTTCTGAGTTTGAGGTTAGCCTGGTCTACAGAGTGAATTCCAAGACAGCCAGGGCTATACAGAGAAACCCTGTCTCGAAGGAAAAAAAAAAAACAAAACATCAAAACCTATCACCACTCTGCCTCCCTAGACTCTGACTGAATTGTGAATCTCAGCTATGTGGATTAAAATAGCTGCCCAGGGACCATGCACATCTTACTTTAAAAAATAAATTAGGTATATGAATCTGCATACTGCAGCTCAGAGACCTGCAGCCACAGAGCTCTTGTTTTTGCCATCTCTACATTTTCTGTTTAGTTCCATTTCCCAGCTGATTTCTGGCAAAATAACTTTTGACCAAGAGGGAGAAGGCAACGTTTTCTTCCTGAAGCAAAAAAGAACTGTTTCCCTGTGCTTTCTCCCAAGGAAAAGCCACATTCCAAAGGAGCACTGACACATAGTGTGTGTGTGTGTGTGTGTGTGTGTGTGTGTGTGTGTGTGTGTGTGTGTAAGTGACAGAAGGTGACAGGAGGAAGGGGAAGCTGCTGACATGTTAATGACTCTCATGAGAGTTCCATTGTATTGGCCACACTGTATCCACATTGATCCCCAGTAACATTCCCTTTGCTGCTTCCATTAGTGGGCTGAGGCTAAGGGGCTGCTATGGGTAGCCCAGACACTGAAAAGCAAAATAGAAGAGTCAAAACATTGTTAGTCCCTAAGGTTGCTCACCCAACCCATCCCATTTCCCAACCCTCTGCACCTCTACAGCCCACATCCACACTGCCTCCTATCCTCAACCCCTACACCTATCCCCACCCCCAGTATAAAAGAAAACATGATCTGTAGTCTTGAGACAGACAGGCTTTATGTTACATGTAGAATTTCCAGCAAACAGACGTCCTGACTCAAAGTATTGAAAAATATTATAAGGTCAATTTCCCACTTGGCAGTTAAACCAGCATTGAACTTCTGAAATCATTATGGCTTCTCAGAAATGCTACAAGTGTACGGAATGCTCCAAACAAAGCAAGAGTCTTAAAGCAACAAAAAGAAGTGACAGGAAAATAGACAGCATAACCTACACGGCACATAATAAGAGCAGCCAGGATGTCTCTACAACTCACTCTGTAAGACTTTGAGGCAGTGGCTCCTACCTTCACATGTGGAGTCTAATGAGTTTTACTCCTTGCTCAGGAATAGAGTTTAGAAGCCTTGAGTGAGACGTTTTTGTTGTATTGGGGATCAAACCCAGGGCCTTGCACATGCTAGGGAAGAACTTTACCACTGAGCCAAACCCTTAGTCCAAGTAAGGTGTTCTAGTGACTCACTTATCCATATGATCATGTGCCACAATGATGGATAATGCTCCTAAAGCTTTAGGGATCAATGGAAGAAAGGATACTTGTAGGATAGTAAGATGGTTCAGTGGGTAAAAGCACTTGCCACCAAGCCTTGACAACCTGAATTCAATCCCTCTAACCCATATGATGGAAGAATAGAACTGGCTTCTGCAAGTTGTCCTCTGACCTCAACATGTAAGCTGAGGCAAATTAAAATGAATAAATATACATAATAAACAAATAAATATATAGAAATAGAATTATAATTTGGGAGGGAGATTTTATTTGGCTTACATTTCCATATTATTGTTCATTATTGAAGGAAGTCAGGAACCCAAACAGGGCAGGAACCAAGAGGCAGGAGCTGGACATGGAGGAATGCTACTTACTGGCTTAATCTCCATGGCTTATTCAGTCTGCTTTCTTACAGAACCACCAGCTCAGGGGTGGCTGAACTAATGCCAGTGGAGAGAGACAAGAAGATGTTAGTTTTCCATATGAGTGAATAAATAAAAGGGTTTTTCTTGGAAAAGTATGATCTTTTAAGGGTTTTCCCCCAAAGACTAAAAGAACAAAGTAAAATCAAATCAGAGAAATTAAAACTAGATTCAAAAGAAAAAAAAATCTATGTGTGGATAGTAAGGATAGCCAAATAACAAAAGAGATTGAAAAGACCTGAAATCCATCTGGAAGCTAAAAACCAAAAGGTGACTCTGACAGCAGTTGGTGAAGAGTATAGTTATGCAACAGGAAAAGTAACTGCTATCAAAGTGAATGATCCATTACATTTTGTTTTGTATAAAGTTTGTTATTGGGGCCAGGGGTACTACAGGTTCTACTACAGGTACTACAAATGCACCTTGCATACAATATAGAGGACACAGGTTAACATCTGTGTCTTCCTTGATTGATCTCCACTTTATTCTCTAAGACAGAATCTCTCTGAACACTGGTATAGCTAAACATCGTGACCCAGGGATTCCCCATCTCAGCTTCCTGGTGGCTGGGATAACCGGAAGTCTATACCATCCCTTTCCAGCTTCTTCCTAGGATCCAAGCAAGGGCTGATCTTTATACTGGCATGACAAACATTGAGTCATCCATCCAGAACCACAGAAGTAACTCTTTAGTCATGCCATTAAGATGTTACAGAGGAAATAGTCAATATTTACTAATTTTTTTGAGATAGGGTCTCACTGTGTAGTCCTGATTGATCTGGTACTCATCCAGGATTCCCCCATCTCTGCTTCCTGATGGCTGGGATAACCGGAAGTCTATACCCTACTTTCCCAGCTTCTTCCTAGGATCCAAGCAAGAGCTGATCATTGCATGGCATAACAAACACTGAGTCATCAATTCAGCCCACAGAAGTCATTCTTTAGACAGGCCATGAAGATGTTACAGAGGAAATAGTCACATATTTACAATATCTGGAACTCACAGATATCCTCCTACCCCTATCTCCCAAGTACTGCACATTTCTTAATTTTCACTTATTCTTGAAATAGAATTGACTTATATAGAGAAAAATGCACTTGCATGCACAGTTCAATAAATTTGTACACAAATTGAAAATGCCTGTGGAACAAGCATCAGGTTGACACATTATTAACTCCTTAGGATCCTCTCTCAAGCTCTCTTCAATTGCATCTACATTAATAAAACAAAAGAAGGTTTAGTTTTTGGTACATAGGTTACTTAGAATAACAATGTCTGAAATTTTCACTTATACTGTTAAAATGTTCACCAGTCTTATTGCTGCTGTGTATTATATAAGTTCAACACTGTCCTTTCTGTTATCAGGGGAGTGGGGAGTATGTGCCCTTTGCTGGTTTCAGGAAATTGTGATGTCAACATTTTCCAGCTATCTCTTGGCAGACATCTGTAAAAATATATATAAAAGATCTATAAAATTCAATTTCTAGGTAATATAATATGTAAATATACATGTCATATGTGTATATATACAGCCAGACTTATATAATTAAGTAGTAAAGATGCGGTACCAATCTCACATAGCACTTGCATTGTGTAAGGGTTCCAGTAGGTCCCAAACCTTTACCTTTCACTTGGTATTTTTCATTTGTTTAATCATTGTTACATTTTTTAATAATTTTCCTTCATCTTGGTAGAGAGGAACCTGAGGAAAAGAAGGTCCAGCAACAGGCCCAAAGTGGGACCCAGCTCAAGGGGAGGTCCCAAGGTCTGACACTGTTACTAAGGCTATGGAGCACTCCCAAAAAGGGACCTATCATGACTGCCCTATAAAAGACCCAACAAACAGCTGAAAAAGTGAGATGCAATATTTGCCTCCAACCAATGGACAGAAGCTGATAACCCTTGTGATTGAATTAGGGAAAGGCTGGAAGAAGCTGAGGAGGAGGGCAATCCTATAGAAGGACCAGCAGGCTCAATTAACCTGGACTCCTGAGATCTATCAGACACTGGATCATGAACCAGGAAGCATACACAAACTGGTATGAGGCCCCCAACACACATACAGCAGAGGATTGCCTGGTCTGGGTTCAGTCAGAGAAGATACACCTAGCCCTCAAGAGACTGGAGGCCCCAGGAAGTTTAAAGGTCTGGTGGGATGGGAGGTGGGGGGAAGAGGTAGGATAGCCACATGAAGATAAGGGCATAGGGAAGAGGTATGGGATGTAGACCAGTTGGAGGGTGGGCCAGGAGGGAAATAAAATCTAGAGTGTAGCCGGGCAGTGATGGTGCATAACTTTAATCCCAGAACTTGGGAGGCAGAGGCAAGCAGATTACTGAGTTCAAGGCCAGCCTGGTCTACAGAGTGAGTTCCAGGACCACCAGGGTTATACAGAGAAACCCTGTCTCAAAAAACAAAAAACAAAAAAAAACAAAAAAAGTCTGGAATATTATATATATATATATATATATATATATATATATATATATATGATAAAAAGAAGGAATATATATAATAAAATAATAATAATGATTTTTCTTTTTTATTCTAGTCATTCTTGTGTGTATGATCACTTTTTGTAATTTTAAACTGTAATTTCACACTAATAAAGTTGAACTGCTATTTAGGTATCCTCTCTTGTGCAGAGTTAGTCTCTGTCTCCCCCTTTGCATTAAGTTAGTGACAGAATCTACCGGCTTAATGACTGAGTCAGAATTCTGGGTAATCTTTCAGGTAATATCTGCATCCTACATTGCAATCACAGTGTGTGCATCTAAAAAGAATTTTTGCCAGGCAGTGCCATACACCTTTAATCTAAGCACTCAGGAAACAGAGGCAGGAGGATCTCTGAGTTCAAAGCCAGCCTGTCAGGTCAACAATGCAAGTTACAGGATGGCCAGAACAATACAGAGAAACCCTGAAGAGAAAGAGACAGAGACAGAGACAGTGACAGAGAGAATTTTTCCCTCCTTAAGTCCACATTCCACTGAAAAGACCACATTAAAATTTAGACCACATTATATAGTCATTATACTATTATTCTCCCAGAGATGTACTTGAAAAGGGATGTGTGATCTGAAGGATCAGGGAAGTTGTACCACAGTGAAAGAATTTGCTTCCTGGAGATTGCTCACTCCCAAGAGCTGAGCTAGATTTTATCTGCCTTGCTTCTGGTGTAAGTGACAGCTCTGACAGGAAACCTCAGCGCCGTCACCATGAATCTCTCACACCCCTAAGAACTTCCTGCTCCACAGTCTGCTCCTTTCATCACACTCCATGATCAGCCTGTCAGGAAGAGAACCATCCTCTGAAATGGCTGTCACCCATATGCTCTCACATCTTCTTCCATCTTCTGGGAAAAACAAAAAACAAAAAACAACCTTCACTAGGACCATCCTAGGGCTCACCTTCACGAGCTGGTTACCGAGCTTATCTTCATTAAGTTGTCCCTTTGTTTATTTGGTTATATATTCTTTAACCACCTCTCCTGATACCAAAAGAGTTCACAAGTTCTAGAAGAAAAATGTGCCAAACTATTGCAAAATATGAAAGAAATCTGAAAGTAATTTAATCAGGAAGATTTACAAAGATAAAAAGAGCCGGAGGCAGTGGAGCAGGTCAGCAACACACAGGCAAGCCTTTAGTTCTTGGCTATAAGGATCATATCATCTCTAAGGTGTCTAAGGCCATCAGATGAGAGACATTATCTCAGAAAGTAAGGTGGAGAGCAAGCAAGGAAGACACCCAATTGCAACCTCTGCCCTCCACATCCATTAGCAGGGGTTCATGCACCTACACACACATGCATATACACAGGAACACACACATACCACTCCCACACGCACAGAAAAGATAAAAACAAATCAAAAATTGTTAACATGGTAGGGTTTGTTTGGTTGGTTGGTTGGTTAGTTGGTTGGTTGGTTGGTTGGTTGGTTGGTTGGTTGGTTGGTTTTGGTCTCTATGATAACTTTGAATATGTAATCGATCAACAAGAAAAAAATAGATATGATAAAATACCCCACATGAAGAATTGTGTTCCCTTTTTCTAAATTCCTATCTGAAGTGAAAACTTACCATTTCTTTGGAAAGTCAGTTGTGTCGGGATAGCGTTTTGCTGGGGCAAACATGTGAAGGAGTATTTTCCTGAAGCAGACACAGGTGAAAAGATGTTTCGCTAAAGCAAACACATGAAAGGACATATGTTGAAGTGTTCTTTGCTAACAACACTTACGTATTGGTTTGCCTTACATTGCCTATCTCAGCTCCATTTGCTGTGGCTCCATAGAGAGAAATGCATCCTCTTTCTGCTTCCTCAGACTTGGACCAATTGGCAGAGCCATGTCAGCTGATACAAACTCACATGAAGTTTTGCTAAGACAGACTCACATGCTGAGGCAAGACCCACGGAGGACATGTGCTGTTTGGAAGGAGTATAAATAGGACTCAATGGACAGTGATGGGGGCTTGCATAGCTAGCTTTGCAACACTTCCTGGTATCTTGTCTTTGCTGATCTTCACTTCATTAAGAGAGGCACAGCAAATAACTTCTTCTGGCATCCCTGGAGGTCTCCGTCACTCTTGATGACTTGTGCCAAATTACTCATATCTATGGTCAGTTTATACAACCAAATAGCCACCTCTGCTTCTTGGGTAGAAACTAGAGGTTGGGGGGGGGGGGCGGGGGTTAATGAAGTGACTGTACTAAACTAAGGCTTTGGAGAGTAGTTTGTATGTCTGACAATGTATCTGGTGGACATATGTGTTCTTGTTCAATCAACTTTGAAATATTACTATGGATGAACTAGAAAGGGCTTGTATATCAGTGATGCTTTCTGTAGGTGTAGAGTGGTAGTTACTAATTCTAAAAGCCAGAACAGTGCAGAAAACACCTATTGTTCAAGATAAGGAAGGTGACTTGAAGGATACACAGGTAAGTTCAACATTGTTAGAAGATATGGATAATGGAGTTGGTGGTTTTCCTCATTAGGGACTATAGCATTCAAAAGCCTATTTTATTACAATGTATTTTCTCAGATATATTGGTAACAAAGTACTTGGGATTTTGAGTTTTCCTTCTAAAAAACAGAGGACAACTTTGTATACCTGGTTTCTTTCTTCTGCTCCAATGTGGTACATACATCCTTCAAGAGTTCTCATTAATTAATTACCTTGGTTTCCATTTCTTGTGTCTATCTTTGAACTCAGAAGGCTTAGACTTGTCAGTTAAAATGGTGATTTGATCACTTTCAAGACTTAATTTCTTTCCAGAACCTCAGGCTGCTGGTCTTGTGTACTTTTTAAGATAGAAAGCACAGGGAGTTATTCATCCCCCATGTGCAGTTATGCAAGCACACCCATCCCACCATACAAGTTTTATCTACGTCCCAATTCACACTGATCCTCCACCAGTGGAACCCAAGGTACAGTCAAACCTTCTCACTTGCAGTTCTTCCTTGCCTACCCAATTCAACTGAGATGCCCCAAACAAAGAAGTTACAGGGAAGTTTCCATTCTGAAGACTCCCCGTCAAATCTAAATGAAATTCCAAATAATCCAAGTCCACAGAATGCATAACTTTGAGGGGGAGGGGCGGGCACCAGACACTTCTCTTCTCCTAACCTCCATTTCCTCATCTGCAAAAGAGTGTTCAAGCTTCCCATCTGTCCTTCCTCATTTGTCATTGGATGGCCCTGGCTGTTAATGGGAACTCACTCAGCCCTGTGAGCTGTCACTGTGTCTTCAATGTTAGTCTTAAAATTGCCTCTCATAAGACCTTATATTTTGGGCTGGAGAGATGATCCGGCAGTTAAGAGCATTGACTGCTCTTCCATAAGTCCTGAGTTCAATTCCCAATAACCACATGGTGACTCACAGCCATCTATAATGAGATCTGATTTCCTCTTCAGGGGTGTCTGAAGACAGTGACAGTGTACTCATATAAATAAAATAAATCTTTCTTTTTTTAAAAAAAATGTATATATATATATATATATATATATATATATATATATATATATACACATATATATACATATTTTAAAAGCACACATTTTTTTTAAAAAAATAACTTATATCTCTGTATTCCTATTATTTCTGTATTGATCTCTTCAGTAACAGTTTATATGTCTGACCAAGCTTGAACACTGTTTCGCAGATGAGTAAATGGATATATATACACGAAATGTATGCATATATATATATATATATATATATATATATATATATATACATACACAGAGACAGAGACAGAGACAGAGACAGAGAGAGAGAGAGAGAGAGAGAGAGAGAGAGAGAGAGAGAGAGAAAGAGAGAGTCCATTGGGAACCTGAGGTAGGAGTCTCTTGAAAACTGCATTCTTGTGTTTAACTTAATCCTTAGCCAACAATAAAAAGTTGAAAGAACAAGAACAATGGAAAATATTCTTTTCATTTTTTTATTATTTCCTTTTCTGATCTTACAGAGTCCTGAAGCTGGAACAGGGGCGATTCCAAAAGCTGTTGCCTGTCTGTGGGATATGTTCTTCTAGCTGGGCTGCCTTGTCTGGCCTCAGTGGGAGAGGAAATACCTTGTATAGCAGAGACTTGAAGTGCTGTGGGGAGGAGGGAGATACCCAGGGGAGCCTCCACCCACTCAGAGGAGAAGGGGAGGGAAATGGGGGAAGAATTGTGGGAGGGAGTGACCAGGAGGGGACAGTGAGCAGAATGTAAAATGAATGAGTAAAAATTAAACTAAATTAAAAACCAAAGTCCTGAAGTTAAATTGTGGTCCCAGAACAAGAACCCCTTGAATAGAGACATACTTTCACAAACTGTTCACCTACCTGACTTCTACAAAACCATTCCTTTTGTTTATTTAGTTGTATGTATTTCAGTTGTCTCTCCTCAAACCAACACTTTTGTGATATGTGCAATGTTTCATCATAATTGTTCTATCAATATGTCTAGACCATATTGAAGAGATTGACTTAGCCTACTGTAATGGTCAAAGATAGCACCCACTGAGAAAAATTCAATACAATGAATGATCACATTTAGCAGCATTTGATTTTGATTTCCTCTCCTTCCAGATAGAGGGATGTAGAAATGCTGAATGGCTGAGAAATGATTAAACATCCAGAAGTCAGCTCACTGCTTTATAGATTTCATTGGGTTCATGGTCACACAGCCCGGTGAGTCTCTGTCATGACCTCACAGCACATAATTCCACAGAGAGAGGGACACATAGCAAAGGGACAGCTCACCTAAGGGATGCCAAGAAGCAACAAGAGAGGCTTGGGCCAGGATTCCAGTGATCACTCAGTTCTACCTCCTGGAGGCTCCGTTATCACAGAAAGTAACTACTATACAAGGCCTTTCTCCTTCAACTATAAACTGTGTCTGGAAATTCTTGATCTCAGCAGTTTTTCTTGCTAATAAGCAGTCAACCTCAAGTTTACTGTCAGGAATAAAACCAGGTTGGTTGACGTTTATGACCAACTAAGAGCTAAGTGCTGGTAAGTCACAGGCAAAATGCAGTCTTGCCAGGTAATTGAGAACAACAAAATTGAAAACTCATTAATAGTAGATCCCCAAAGGCTGGAAAGGCTAGGCCAAGTTCATGTAATGTTGTTTATGGGTTATGAAGACCTTACATCCTTGAGGACACTGGGGCTCAAATGTTACCGATGAACGACTAAGCCGCAGAGTTCATATGCCTTTAAGCATTGCACCCTTGCTCCATTGGTCCCTGAGGTAGACTTCAAAGCTAATGTCTCTCAAACTGTTATCTTTTCTCTCTACCATATTATTTTCTATCACAGTTCAAAACTTAAATTTAAAAAAAAAAAAAAAAGATCTCCTTAAGCATTATTTGAATGGCTGCATGGTTTTCAGTAAGACTTGTAAATTCTTTACACTGAAGAAAATATCTGACCGTTTTATAGACTACAAATGTTTATAAGCAATGAAGTTTTCTAAATTATAGATAGATTAACTTATAATTAGGAGTGAAACTAGAGAATTAGATTTGTGCTGCCTCAGCCTCAAGGGACGCTAAAGCAGGAAAATTAGCAAAATAGAAATTCAGTGCTGGTGGGAAGTCCTGTAGAATCCCGAGTATTCAGTGGTTAGAGAAGGGTCAGAGGTCAGCCTCAGGAAAGACAGACTATGGAGCTGGAAGAGTATAAAGGCACATGAATAATGAAAGTAGGCAGCCAGTAATTAGAAAGGAAAACTAGTTTACCTTACCCAGGACCTGCAAGGTGGCTCCGTGAGAAAAGGCATTTTACCACTAATTTTTTTTTCAATTTTTTTATTAGATATTTTCTTCATTTACATTTTAAATGCTATCCCAAAAGTCCCCTATACCTCTCCCCTACCCACCCACTCCCACTTCTTGGCCCTGGCATTCACCTGTACTGGGACATATAAAGTTTGCAAGACCAAAGAACCCAGATGTCCCTCAACAGAGGAATGGATACAAAAAATGTGGTACATTTACACAATGGAGTACAACTCAGCTATCAAAAACAATGAATTTATGAAATTCTTGGGCAAATGGATGTATCTGGAGGATATCATCATCCTGAGTCAGGTAACCCAATCACAAAAGAAGTCACATGATATGCACTCACTAATAAGTGGATATTAACCCAGAAACTTAGAATACCCAAGATACAATTCGCAAAACACATGAAACTCAAGAAGGAAGACCAAAGTGTGGATACTTCGTTCCTTCTTAGAATAGGGAACAAAATACCCATGGAAGGAGCTACAGAGACAAAGTTTGGAGCTAAGATGAAAGGATGGACCATCCAGAGACTGTCCCACCTGGGGATCTATCCCATAATCAGCCACCAAACGCTTACCACTAACTTTGATAATCTGAATTCAATCCCCAGGATTCATATGGTGGGAAGAGAAAATTTAGTCCCATAGGCTGTCCTCTGACCCCTAGGAGTATGTTATGACATGCAAGGGCACACACATATGCACACACTTAATAAATGTGATAAAGTTTTAAAGTACAAAATAATACCCAAAGTACATTCCTTTTGTTTTTGATGTTGTACTTTTCCATAACAAAAGTGTTTCTCCCTAGGGGACAGAATAGAGGAACCATGAGGCAATTGAGCAGAGTGTCAGTTACAGCAGGGTGAAAGAATTTGTTTGTGAAGGACTGACAGACAGACAGACGCAGTCCCTGGAGCTGAGTTTGGCCTTCTTTTCTCATTCTTGGTGTTCACAGCAACTGGGCTGGGCAACCTCCTCATCATGGTCACAGCGACCTGAGAGTTCTGCCTCCACACCCCCATGTACTTTCTGCTTTGCAACCTCTCTGTCTTAGACATTTGCTTCTCCTCTATCACTGCTCCAAAAGTCCGAGTGGACCTTCTCTCAGGAAGAAAGACTGTCTCCTTCAATAGCTGCATCATTCAGATATTTTTCTTCCATCTCCTCGGTGGGGCAGACATTTTTTTTCTCTCTCTGTGATGGCATTCGATCGATACATGGCCATCTCCAGGCCTCTACACTATGTGACCATCATGAGTAGTAGGCGGTGCCAGAGCCCACGTTGTGGCTTCCTGAGTGGGGCAGCTTTGTCCACTCCATTCTGCAGATCTCCCTCTTGCTCCCACTTTCTTTCTGTGTTGTTGATGGTTTCTACTGTGATGTCCCACAGGCCCTCAAGCTCACTTGTACCAGCACCTGTACTCTGAGGTCTTAATGATTTCTACCAATGGTTTGATCTCTACCCTGTGGGTTGTCTTTCTGCTAGCGACATACTTGACAATGCTAAGGTCACACACAGGAGAAAAGCCATCTCAACCTGTACCCAAATCACTGTACTTTGTGCCCTGCATCTATGTCTCTGCCAGGTCCTTTACTGCCCTCCCCATGGACAGAGCTGTCTCCATCGCATTCTCTGTCATCATTCCTGTCCCCAACCCAATGATCTGTACCCTGAGGAACCAAGAAATGAAGTCAGCCATGAGGAGACTCAGGAAAACACTTGGACCTTCTGAAAAGGCATACATACTATAAGTCCCCAGTAGAAAACTCAAAACTTAAAGACAAAAGACCCTAATCAATAGACGGTGTTTTTCTTCCATCTGCTTGGTGGGGCAGATGTTTATCTGCTGGTGTTTGTCCTTATTGCACAGTGGAGTCCTCAAAACTCCAGAGACAATGTTCTTTTAGCGTTTCCTCATGGTGAGGTTGCTGACAACATAGAGCCTTAGACATATAAATTGTCAATTCTTGACAAAGCACAGAGAAGAGATCAAGCCACTGGTAGAAGCATTAAGATCTCAGAGCAAAGGTACTGGTACAGGCGAACTTGAGGACCTGTGGGACATCACAGTAGAAACCATCAACAACATTCTGAATTAGACAATCACATCCTAGTAGGAGGTCACATTCCCACCAATGAGATGAGACACAGCCAACCACAATTAGCATAAAAACGAGCTGGATTTCTCTCCCCAGAGTGCTTGCTTGCTAGGTTTGGGTTATGGCGCACTTGCAGCTCACAAGAGTGCATCCTTTTAACAAAAAGAATGCCTGTGTGAGGTTACTGTCACTTTGTGCATGTGCTTTGTGTGACACCGAGAAATATCCTTTTCCAGCAAACCTATTGCCTCCCACATGCTAGGCAAGTCCTGTGCCACAAAGGCTTTATCTGCAGCTCATGACTTGACTCTTGAATTGTGGCTGCACGATGTGTTGTCCAGGCAATCGTCAGTTAAATGACTTCCCAGGGACCCGAAGGAAAGTTAGTAAAACCCAGCCACTTCTCACTTGGAACTAATGGAACTGATTTTCCTCTGGAAGATCTTCACTCCATTTTTCTAAAGAAGCCTCTACATTGCCCCTTAGAAAGGCAAAAAAAAAAAATTCAGATTTCATCAAAGATTTCCTATCTAATTAATGCTGGAGGTACAGCTAGATCTGAGATATCTGACTCTGAGATAATACACATCCCACTAGCCCACCTACCTCAGACACAAGTATGGGATCTGAAACAAGCTCACAAAAATGAAAGAGAGGGGGGAGGAGGGAACACTCTTCTCGGTTGCAGCGTCATGAAAGGCACTTGGTCGCCCTCACCTGACCAAACAGTACATACTGTTTCTGGTACTTACTAAACTCTTTCCTTTACAGTCATTCGATCCTAACCAGCCTTCCAGGAAGAAAGAAACCCTACCCTGTCCACATTTCCTTAGCGTGCCTGGTCTATTTGTGTACAAGAGCTTGAAGCTAAGGAACAAAAAACAAAACAAAACAAAAAAAAAAAACAAACCAAAAACTCCTTTCTGTAGGCTAAAGGCACTGGTTGTCCTTCCAGAAGTCTTAGGTTCAATCCCCAACATCCACATGGCAGCTCACAACTATCACTAACTCTAGATTCCATTGTCCACTTCACCAGCCCAGTCTATTGTCCACGCTGCTGTCTTTGTCTGAAGAAATAGAGAGCAAGATTTAATCCTAAAGCTGAACGTGGTGGTTCTTGCCTTTAATTTCAGCACTCAAAGGGCAAAGGCAAATGGATCTCCATGAATTCCAGGCCAGCCGGGTCTACCTAGTAAATTTGAGACTGGCCAAGGCTACAGAGTAAGACCTTGTCTCAAAAAACACACACAAAAATCTAATTCTAGCAACCTTATTTGTCAGTTATGCAGCTAAAATTGGTTTTGTTCTTAGATGTACTAACTAGATTTATATGAGTGTTTGCCCAGATATATATGTGTGTCATGTTGGTACTTGGAAGATCAGAAGAGAGCATCAGATTTCCTGGAACTGAAGATGCTTGTGAGCCACCGTATGGGTGCTGAGAGTTGAACCCAGGTCCTCTGCAAGAGCAACACGTGGTTAGATGGCTCTTAACCACTGAGCCATCTCTCCAGCTCCTCTAAGTCCTTTTTAATCAGCATGATAAAATACCACCACCAAAACAACTCAAAGAAGAAAGAGTTTATTTGGAACTTATGGTTCCTGAGAAATACAAGTTCATCCCCCTTAAAGCAGAGAAGCGAGGCAGCCAACAAGAGGGTCTCTCAGACGCTCAGTCTTTGAAGGCCCTGGGGATCCTTTGGGTTGTCAGCGAAGCTTTATTTTCCTTCACTTTTTCTCTTCACCACGTCCTCAGAAGGGAGAGAGAGTTTTTCATGTACACCAAGTTTTTTTTTTTATATATAAGTCATGTCTTTATGTACCATTTAACATTTTTTGCCTAACCAATAACCACTAAGATATTTCTCCTGTACCTTCTTGATACCTGACAGCTTCTGACTTTACATCTTTCTCTATGATAAGTCCTTTTTTTGAAGCTAAAACATTCTCTAGTAAGGCGTTCTCCCACAAGTAAGTCTGTGCTTTGTTGGCAAACCTTCAAAGACAAGATCTAAAAAGGCCTTTCTTTGTTTCATCAATGAAACTGAATTACAAAGGAACTTGAATTAAAGTACTTCATAAGAATATCAAACTTTTACAATATAACACTTTTTAAAAGTGTATTGCCTCAGAAACACATTCAATTCCTATAAGTGAACGCCGTGCCTTACAGACTGAGGCCTCAGGAACTATGACTGCCTGTCTCCCTGTCTGAATTCTAGTCAGGCTTCTCAAAGCCACGACCCTTGACAACACAAAACTGAAGGAGAGCTGGAAGGGAGGAGTGGCCCAGCCTGGTGACCTAGGGATGGAAGTCAAGAAAGCATTTGGGGAAGTCAAGAAGTCATTTGGGGCCGCGTGGGGGAGGGGGGGTGGGGGGGACGGTAATTTTAAGAAAGACAGTGAAGTGGAGGAAGCATTGAAGAGATCGCTCAGCAGTTAGGACATTCTGCAGAGGACCCAGACTCAGGTCCCAGAAGCCACATGGTGCCTCTTAACCATCCAAAACTCCAGTTTCATAGAATCCACTGACCACTGCTGGCCTCCACAGGCACCAGGCATGCATGTAGTACAAACACAGCGGATCCAGTCGAAACACCCATAAAATAAATATAAATTAATAAATAAATTTTTGAACAATGACAGTGGGGGCTGTAGAGATGGCTCAGCAGTAGAAACTTACTGATATATCATGAGGGCTGGAATTTCCATTACAGCCCCCTATACGCCAACTTCAAGGGAAATCAGACAGACGCCCTCTGCTGGCCTGTATAGGCAACTGCACACATGCTGCATGCGCAACACAGAGAATCAGAACTTAAAATGAAAATAAATTTTTTAAAAATTGAAATTGCACAGGATATTTTTAAAAAGAAGAAAATGAGATAGAGGAGGAAGAAGAGGAGGAGGAATGACTAACTTACTGAAGATCGTCGTGCCGGGTACGTTAGTTTGTGCATTCGTTTACTTTGTGCTGACAAAGTGTCTTGCAAGGACATTTTGAGGAAGGAATGATCCGTTTTGGTTTGCAGTGCAAGAGTAGAGTCCATCTGGTAGGGCAGGCATGGTGGCGGGAGCTTGAGGAGAGCAGCCATGATGCAGCTGAAGTCGGGACACAGAGAGTGGTTGATGTCAGCGCTTGGCTGACTTTCTCCTTTTTATTCAGCTCGGGACCCCAGCTAGGTGTATTCTCTCCCCTCAATTAACCTATTATTAACACCCTCAATTAATTCCCTCATACAGGTGTTTCCATGATGATTCTAAATCCCATCAAACTGATGATCGAAATCAATCATTAGAGTTCACTCTGTGCCATTGTGACAGGATGCCTCAGCCTTTAGATAATTTACAGTGAACAAAAATGTACTGGGCTCATATTGTACATACTGGGATGCCCAAGATCCAGGTGTCCCACCTGGTGTCATGACTAGCTGTTTCAAACCCCTTTATAACCAATATTACTCTGTTCATAAAGGTATGTCACTCAGGGACTAAACATCTCCCAGTAGACCCCCATATAGGAAGTGCTATATTGCACTAGGTACCAATTTTCAAACACGCGGACCTTAGGGATGCATTAAAACTGCAACCAGAAAAGAACGAAAGCAAAGGAAAAAAAATGGTGGCCGTGGGGACCAAGTCTCAGGGTGCTTTCAGGGGGTGGGAGATGAAGAACTGTGTGACGCCTGCATTTTAAGAAGTTATTCTGGTTGTCTGTCAAGTAGTGAATGGAGTGAATGGAGTAGGGCAAGACCAGATATGAGGCACTGCTTAAGTCCAAGAATGAGCTAGCCGATGCCTTCCAGGAGTAACCTGCTGCTTACAAAAGCGTTTACAGCTCTGGCAATGGTCTGGGTGATGGGAATAGAGAAGAAAGATCAATGTGTTTGTAGCCAAGCTACAGAGTTTCTCCAGAAGACGACTGGGACGGTAGCCCATTTGGGACAGTTTATGCTGATTTGGATTATGTCCACCCCAAAATCATATGTTGAAATCGCAACTCCTGAACCCCAAATTGAGATTTTGTTGGAAAAGAGGGCCTTTAGAAAGGTGTCCAAGTTAAGATGTCGACACTAAAATGCACTCTGACCCATTATAATTGGTTCTCTTATCAAAAGGGTAGTTGGGACACAGAAACACACTTAAAGGAAAGACAACGTTCCCTTCTTGTGTAGGGAGACATATTGTAGGGAGACATATTGTAGGGAGACATATTGTGGAGGTATCAAGGCTCTCCTGTCACTTCTAGGAGAGGCGATCTCCCAGCAGACTTTCTGGTCCTTTGGCCTTTACGAGATTTCTGTCTCCTCTTCTTTGATGTTCCTTGAAGTTTAGGTGCAAGAGTTGTGTTGGAGCCATATCCACTGGGGCTGGGGTCCCTACGGTTAATCACTGTATTTGACCAGTTGTGGTTTTCCGTAAGGGTCTCCATCTGCTGCAAAGAGAAGCATCTTTGACAAGGGTGAGAACTCTATGGTTATAGAGACAGGTGTTTAGAATTGGTTAAGAATTATGCTGGCCTAGTAAAGTGGTATCATTAGATTCCCCTGTAAAATCTATGATCTTACTAGTCTCAAGTAGGAAAAATCTGACGGGGTTCTAGCCCTAGACAGAAAAACTACAGGCCACTAGTGACTACTGAGAAAGAGAGAAAGAGGCTCTTATTTGCTTATCCAATGACGACAAAGCGGTCACTCCCAAAATGGTATTATGCAAGCAACAGCAAACACATTCAGCGTTGTATTTATATATTTATGCACAAATCTCTGTGTGTGTGTGTGTGTGAGAGAGAGAGAGAGAGAGAGAGAGAGAGAGAGAGAATAACAATTGCAGAAAAAGAGGTCATCAATCCCAGAAACAGTGAGGAGGGTAGAGACATAGAAGGGGCTGGAGAATGAACAGGGGAGGAGAGAGGTGATGTTATAGTTTAATTCAAATTTCACAAAGAAGGAAGGTGGTGGTGCATGCTCTTAATCCCAGCAGAGGAGACAAGGACAAGAGGAACTTGGAGTTTGAGCTCAGCCTGTTCTACAGAGTAAGTTCCAGGACAGGCAGGGTTATACAGAGATACCCTGTGTCCGAAAAAAGAAAAGAAAAGGAAAGAAAAGAAATTTTACGAACAGGGAGAAAAACGGTGTAAATATACAGAAGAAAGAGAAGCTAAAGAAATCAGCCCACCGCACCAATATCTGACATATTTGGCAGTTAGAAGTTTCAAAAAAAAAAAAAAAATGTCTACAAGGGAAAACAGACCCAGTGTTCTCAAACTGTGCCAAGTGTGCCTGCCAGAGTATTAGCAACGACCCTGTGGAGAGTCAGTTCACCAAACCCTCCTGAGAATCATACAAGAGAGGAAAACAGGGACACCCAGACTCTAGCTAGGAACTCTGCCCGGGCCATACACCCGAGAGAAGTTGACCAGCCAAGTGCTGAGATAAGTGGCTGGCTGTGATTCATCTGTCCCAGGGTTCAGGGACCTTCTCTGAAGAGGGAGCAGAGAGAACACATGATGCCGCCTTCTGCACATGACAGTCTCTGCGCTCTCGCTCACGAACGCTGCAGTTTTACCAAAGTTGGTGATTGCCTGCCTGAACTGCACTGAGACCCTCCCCACCTCAATCCCACCACTGAGACCCTCCCCACCCCAAACTCAGTCCCGGGCCAAAACAACAGGCTTTGCAAACACGTTTCCCAGCTTTGCTATTTGTCTTCTGATATTCAGTGCCAATACAGAAATTGAAAGTTTTTACGCCGTTAAATGCGCCATCCTTTTAGTTATCCTTTACCGGCTTTTAAATTTTCTGCTTGGGAAAGTCTGTTCTTATTTTGAAATTACGCTCTAAAAATTGTACTGTTTGTTCCTGATGACCACGGAACAACAGTTCTAATGTTTAAATCTTCGGTCCACGTGAAATTTCTGCTACCAAGTGCACCGTAAGGAGATGCACTTGTGCAGAACAATAATAGGATACTTCTAGGAGTCACAAAAGAAACCTCTGACTAATAAAAATGAAAGGGAGGATTTTGACATTAATTTCTCAATATTCCTTGTATATCAATAAGATCAATATGAGGCCAGCAGGCTTGTAATTAATCAACACCGATCGTAGCACCTTTTTAATTATTTTAAAGCAGAGATTGTAGGCGTGCTTCATCACACAATGGAAGCAACTTTTAAAAGTGGCCCAAGGCGAATCAGACACCCAAAACCTACTATTTGAAAGCCACGCAGGCACTAGGAGACACAATCCTCTCACCAGCACATCCCAGAGAGGCCACAAGGGGGCAATCACACCGGCTCCGGCTGCTGGAAGAAACCTACCGAGAACGCCAGCGGACCGGCAATAGCTCGCGCACAAAACCCAAATTCGGGGGGGGGGGGGAATTACAGTGAAATAGCTTTAAAATAGCTTTAAAATTTAAAAATTACACTGAAATTCCTTTACCGAAGGAAAAGTTACACTGGTTCCACTGGGGCTCGAACCCAGGACCTTCTGCGTGTAAAGCAGACGTGATAACCGCTACACTATGGAACCACGTGCTGCAGTGGCTTTCTTAGATTGGATAATGAAAACAGCATACTTTGATTAAAAACTAGCCTGGTAACAACTAAGTTTGTAATCTGCTCTTAAAGAAGTATTTCAAAATAAACTCAGGGTTTTTTTCCAACACCGAAAACAAACGGGTGCTTTCAAAGGAGACTTCAAAGTACCATTTAGATGAGTCAGAAACAAAATTCGATAACCTAGACTGGCTACAGAAATAACTACCTGAAAAAAAACTAACTAGCACACCACATGGTTCCACTGGGGCTCGAACCCAGGACCTTCTGCGTGTAAAGCAGACGTGATAACCGCTACACTATGGAACCGGGCGGAGGTAGAATGTGCCAGATCGACTAACTACATGTAGAACTGTGGTGACGATGGGATTTGGAATCATGCTGTTTTTGTACCCTGCGCAAAGAACTTTCAACAGGACCTGGGGTTTCTTGCGGCGCCGCTCTGCTCCCTTCCTGCTGCTCGCTCCTGGCTGCACTCTCCACCGCTAATGGAAGAAGAGAGAGCTCCGCCCCCCGAGTCGACGCTCCTGCTCTGATGTAGACAGTACGGAGACAAAAACACACCTGGCTCTGTGGCGCAATGGATAGCGCATTGGACTTCTAGACAAATGGAGGCATTCAAAGGTTGTGGGTTCGAGTCCCACCAGAGTCGCTTTTGTTTTAATAAGAAAGTTATAACACAAGAACGAAAGACAGGAAAAGTGAACCGAAAGCCATGAGTATTAAAACATCCTGCCTGACGTACCCATTAAAATAAAAAAGGAAAGTTATCGCAGTCGTTTCCTGTGTCCGTCCGCTTGGAAGAATCAGGAATCTTGCTACTACCGCCAGAGAGCTTTCTCAGTCACTTTCCAACGTCAATCACATTGCTATTGTATGCGGAAATGAAGTAATGAGCGAGGTGTAATCAGGGTTACTAATCTCCCTCCCCTGTGACTTTGTTTTTCATTGTTTTGTTTTATATGAGTAAAAAATAATAATTTTACGGTTCTTTGAAAACTTTTAAATCTTGCAGTATTGCTCCAGTTGCTGGTAAATAAAATTCTGTTCTTTCAGGTACCAGAATGGCCGAGTGGTTAAGGCGTTGGACTTAAGATCCAATGGATTTATATCCGCGTGGGTTCGAACCCCACTTCTGGTAAATGTGCTTTTTCCCTTTTTATTCCCCTAGCACCTATGACTTTAGAACCAAAACAAAGAGCCGAAGACACGAGGTAGAGAAAAACACTACACAACAGCTTAACGTTCCAGACCCAGCCACATGCCGAGTGTCACTCTGATAGCTAGAAAACTGGGGTGCGGGGAGTTTAAAAATTAAAATTTATAAGGAAAATATTTTAAAAGGAAAAAAAAAAGCAAGGTCTTTAACTGTAAGGTGTGACAGAAGAGAGAAACAGCAGAAAAATAAACAGGAGGCTCAATCATCTGAACGTGTTTTAGATAGGCTGCGGTGGGCACAAAGACAGGGCAGACTGAATATCCCCAACCCTTCAGCGCCTAACCAAACATCTCTGCGGGCCATCTATTACGATCATTAGGCGTTCGAAAGTGGGGTGAGGAGCGGCTAAACGGAAGGCAGCTCAGGTTACGTCTCTACGGATAGCAAAAGTGGCCTCGGTGCCCTGGAGCCTGCCACTCTGGTGTGCGCTGGAGATAGCCGGCACGGATCTCTCTGCTCTGCTTCACTCGGCGCTGACTCCACATCCTTTGTGAATCACGCTCTCCAGCAGGGCGTGGCGGTCAGTCCAGAGGTTCGAAGGGCAACACGCCTGAGGCTCCTAATACCTCTGAGACTGACCGCCTGGCCAGGCAGCCCCGCTCCAGGAGTCATGGTGTTAGCATTCTCGATTGAACTTAGACTCGACAGCAGATGTTTAGGGTCCCATAAGTTCTTTTGTAAGAAGTATCTAACTCGTTTGCGGTTATCCAACACCAGCAAATGTTCTTCAGAGGGCGACTGGGGGCTAGGGAGTGCGGTCGGTTTGACCCTACACAGGACCAAGCCTCACGAGCTTGCCGAGATCCTGAACTCAGTGTCCGCTCAAGAAATGTCGAATGTAAAACCTAAGACCAAACTATGCACCCACAAGGCGCTCTAGCGTGCCAAACAAACAAAAAACCTGGAATCAGAAAAAAATGTCTCCACCAGCTCAGGAGGCCTGACCATAGGGTATAAAATATGGGGCGTTCCTCTCGTGAAATGCACAAAATAGAAACCTCTAGTAATTGTAATCTTTATAGGCTACATGTGATGAGAGAGGAGAAAGACATACTTGATTTCACCATAACTGCTTATCGGGATTGATTTTTTTTTTTTTTTTTTTAAACTAGCAAAAGACTAAAGGTTCTCAACTACTTGGAAAGAATTAGGACTCTAGGCCTAATTTTAACCGTGGATAGACTTGGAAGGACACACTTGCTAAGAGCCCGGATAGCTCAGTCGGTAGAGCATCAGACTTTTAATCTGAGGGTCCAGGGTTCAAGTCCCTGTTCGGGCGGAAGTTGTTTTAGGTTCTTATAATCCCAGTACGACTAAATAAGTGAAAGACCTTCAATATAGACCCAACCTACCCTTATTTGAAGGGGGTAATTTATAAGAATGAGAACAGACGTCATACGGCTGGGTTTTGCTTGGGAAGTGGTTGTTAAGTGACATTGTGTGCGATTTTTGTATTCAAAACATCTATCTGTAGGTATACAACCAAAGAACACTATACATCTGCAGTCACGAAGAATGTTTTCTGATGCCTCTTATTAAAGGCGAAGTTTGGAAACTAGGCTACTAAATCTGTATTTCAAATGAAGACACAGAATGAATAATTTCCACTTAGGACCACGTTCTTAGCCAGATTTCCTGTGCGCTCTGATGGGCCCCGACTTAGCAGGAGACTTGGCTGTATAGGCAAATACTTCCAGGACTAGCTTCAAACCTGTCATTGAAACTCGAAGGCTTAGCAAAGGGACAACATAAGGTGGCGATTTGGGGAACAGACCCAAGAGGTCAGCTGGTGCAGCAGGTATGTGTTGTATGGGCATATCTCCCGAGCCAAGATGCCACCATCTTTGTGAGTTCAACTATACCTCATCACAGCTGAGCTTGCTAACTGTTGTTCTCCTAGAAAAGGAGGCAAAGGATCTTTGAATTTCCAATCACCCCACCCCATCGGTCATATACAACTCTGCGAATGACTTCAGAAAGAAGGTAGAGTATACAGCTGAAAGATATTAGTGGAACGGGCTCCACATTACAGGGCCATTGAGGAGCCAGGCTGGGTTTCAAGCAATGCGACTGCTTTGGGGTCACCCATGCTCCTGCCCATAATCCTCATCCGAGATCTCTAAATAACCCTAATAAGCTCATTGGTTCCCCGGGGTGAACTTTGATGCAATCGGTTTTTGGTTTGCCATTGGAACCATAATACTCTGTCGACGTGTCAGCTTCCACCATAAAAAATTTTGAGCCATGTATCCCAGCTA
>LR750741.1:45013-174288 GCA_902729485.2 Mus minutoides
ATATATATATATATATATATATATATATATATATATATATATATATATATATATATTCAGGTCACCTCACCTCCAGTTTTTGAATTTTTAATTTAATTTTATTTTTAAAGGTGTACTATTTTTAGTTCTGCAGTTTTAAGAACAGTAACAAAATTAATTCCTGTCATGTCAAGGTGTGTCCTGGGTTATCTTCGTTTAGTTTCTACCCTTTCTCTACCCTTATCCAGGGTCCCAAAGTGTACCTAGTGTGTATAGCTTGGTCTTACGGTCCCATTCATCCCCCACATCTGCTGGAAGGTCGACTTGCTCATAATTCTTTTTTTTTCTTTTAATTTTAAGCTCCAGATTTTACTCTTCTTCCAGTCCACTTCCCATACCTCCTCCCAGCTCCCCTGTCTCCATGAGGATGTCCCCATTACCCCACCTTCACCCCACCAGACCTCTAAACTCCCTGGGGTCTCCAGTCTCCTGAGAGTTAGGTGCATCTTCTCTGAATAAACCCAGACCCAGCAGTCTTCTGCTGTATATGTGTTAGGGGCCTCATATCAGCTGGTATATGCTGCCTTGTTGGTGTTCCAGTATCTGAGAGATCTCGGGGGTCCAGGTTTATTGAAACTGCTGGTCCTCCTAAAGAGTCGCCCTCCTCCTCAGCTTCTTCCAGCTTTCTCCTGATTCAATCACAGGGGTCAGCAGCTTCTGTCCATTGGTTGGGTGCAAATATCTGCATCTGATTCTTTCAGCTGCTTGTTGGGTCCTTCGCAAGGCTGTCATGCTAGGTCCCTTTTTGTGAGTGCTCCATAGCCTCCGTAATAGTGTCAGGTCTTAGGGGTGATCATAATTCTTAAACGCAGTAACCAATTTGCTCTCAATCACCCAAATTTACCCGAGGCCTGAAAGGTCAGGGTCGTGACGAACTTCAGTGTTTAATTTGTCGCCTTCCAGCGAAGGGCGCATGCAAACTATAGCTGAAAGGAGGCAGCAGGAGGGTAAAAGGGAAGCAGTTTGTGTTCTGCACCAGCCTGGCCTGAAAAGGACGAGAGTGAGGAGAGATGGTAATGACTTTTGTTGGATATGTACTTTGGGTTTTACATATATATGAACTGCATTCTGATTGTTGTAACCCCTTTAGCCTCTCTAGTCTTTCTCCCCGCCCACCAGTTAATCTCTCTCCCACATTCATGTATTCTGAATTTGTTTTGTGGTTTGGTTTGGTTGCCGGTTTTGAGACCTACTGACTTTAACCAGGGCTATCTGTGTGACCAGGGAGGTACAACTCTTACAACTTAGTGGGTGCCTTGGTGGCTACAGACCTGAAGACAATGAATGTCTCTTCCCCCAGAATCCAGATCATGGTGATTTTCAAAGAGCCCGATCTCACCCTGCTGTCCCCTCTTCCTTGGATGAGTGATCAGAGCTGTTCCTTTAGCGAATACCAACCAACCAAGTCTCAGGGCCATAGGCCTGTGATTTTGAGTGTCCATGTTTCTTTGAAATGGCTCCTTACCCATTTCAGTATACGTTTTTGTTTTGTTTGGATTGGATTGGATTGGATTGGATTGGATTGGATTGGATTGGATTTCATCACTAGAGTAAAAGCTCTTAGTAATTATCACATACACCAGCTTTCCTGTGGATTCTACTAAGCTTTTAAAAGTATTCTGGTCTCCAGTGTGTAGATACTTCATTCCTCCTTAGAATAGTGAATAAAATACCCATGAAAGGAGTTACAGAAACAAAGTTTGGAGCTAAGATGAAAGGGTGGACTATCCAGAGACTACGCCACTCGGGGATCCATCCCATAATCAGTCACCAAACTCAGACACTATTGCATAGGACAGCAAGTGTTTGCTGAAGGGACCCTGATATAGCTGTCTCCTATGAGTGCCTGGCAAATACATAAGTGGATACTCACAGTAATCTATAGGATGGAATACAGGGCTCCCAATGGAGAAGCTAGTGAAAGTACCTAAGGAGCTGAAGGGATCTGCAACCCTATATGTGCAACAACAATATGAACTAATCAGAACCCCCAGAGCTCGTGTCTCTAGCTGCATATGTAGCAGAAGATGGCCTAGACGGCCAACATTGGGAAGAGAGGCCCCTTGGTATTGCAAACTTTATATGCCCCAATACAGTGGAACGCCAGGGCCAAGAAGTGGGAGTGGGTGGGTAGGGCGGGGGGGGGGTGGTGGTAGATGGAACTTTCGGGATAGCATTTGAAATGTAAATTAAGAAAATATCTAATAAAAAAGAAAAAGAAAAAAAGTATTCTGGTCCCGTTTAGTTATCACAGGAAGCCAAGATAACTATTCCTTTACTTCTGAGGAGGCTGTCAGTGAGGAAGAGGAGGTCATTGCGGGATCGGTGTGGACCCTGCTTGAAGCGTCCTTGTGAGCGGGGTGAAGACCCGGCCTCACTCTCGAATTCCACCTCCATCTTTGCTGTCCCTAGAGGGCGCCTGTCTCATTCTGTACGCATCCCCATCGATTGAGGAGGTCGGCTTCATTCACAGCCCACCTGAATCAAAGAAGACTCAATCTGTATTAAACAAGCGGTGTCTTCTCCTCCCAGGGAAAACTATTTCACCTCAGGGCTCGTAAACTTTTTGTGTTTACAAGCCAAGTTCTTTAAAATCCTGCAAGAAAATGGATGAGACTGTATGAATTTGACGTGGATGTGCACTGACTTTTTTAGATTTGTACCAACCCTTAAATGCACTCTCCTAAGTGCCCCTTTTTCCCACTAACAGATATCTTTACCTCGGCTTCAGCATCTCCCAGTAATCAGGAGCACTTTTCATAACAGGAGAAGTTGGATCTGGTGTGAAGAAGCAAGCTGCTCTATGTGGGGTTTCAGTTCCCAGAGAAGCAATTTTTTTCCTGAGAACGAGGTGGGACAAGTATAGGGAAACCGAGAGGCAGCCGCGCGCATGTGGCCGAGGCAAAGCGGTTGCTGACGTGTCTCACGAATTTTCGAGCTCCTTCCCAAGAATGCGTGGAGCTTGTGGTGTGCTCGCCAGAATTTTAACATTTCTTTCTTTAGCCAGACATGTTTGGCACCCTAAAATCTAATTGTCCTAATTACTTTCTAAAAGAAAAGTGTAGCGCCCGAACAGGGACTTGAACCCTGGACCCTCAGATTAAAAGTCTGATGCTCTACCGACTGAGCTATCCGGGCTCGCGGCAGACAGATTCAGCTCTGTAGGTGAAGACTCCTATCACTTTGTTCTGTGCCACTATTGATGTAAAGGATTACTAGGCCCTTCTTTTATGTCTCATATAATTTCCAGGTAGAGATCACGTGAAAGCGGGAAGATAAAATGAATTTATGGAGTGGTGCGTTTGCCTATCGTCTGGATACAGACTTCTTAAATATGCCTTTCATTTAGAAGTTTGTTCCCTTAACTGTGAACCCTGAGTTCTGCAAAAGTGTATGAAGTGAGCAGAAGCCACTTGCTAACAATTGCCACATTAACACGTTTCTTTCCCTAAACTCAAACTGAAACCAGGGGTTACGCCATCAGGACGCCCTTTCTTTCAGCACACAATTTTCGATTCCTTCTAGCCATCCTGGGTGCCCAGCTCAAACAAATACAAGTACGCAGCACAACAGCTGAAAGGCGCCGACCTATCTATCATACCAGAAGTCCGAACCTAACCAACCCCCGCCCCCACTTGCCACGGTCAGGAGCCCGACCTTGCGCACGCGCAGCTTCAACGCCAAGGGCTCGCTGTACCTACTCGCTCCTCTCTGATAACACAACATTTTATTTTTATAGCATATCTTGCTACAGTCGTTCAGTCCGCTGGGCCTTTGCTCTTCTCTTACCAAATAGAATGTCACCTCCCTTTCTGTTCCTTATTCCCAAACACCTGGGAAAGAGGAAAAATAATCCCTGTTTTGCTGCTTTTCTCAGATGACGTTCTTTTAACAAAAGGAAAAAGCAAGAGAAAACAAGTGTTTCACAAAGTGTGAAAACACGTGAATTTCACAGAGACGCGGGAGAGATACCCAGAGAGTGGTTGATTCTTCAAGAAACGGCCCAAAGTTCTAGTAAATATAGCACCTTCAACAAGAAATAATAATAACTAACAATAATAAAATATTTTAGGATGAGTGACAAGAAAAAGGGAAAGGACCTTGTGTCTCCAGAAGAACACATCGTGGGAACGTAGATATATAGGAAATTAATGGTAGATAAAGGTGGCTAAGGAAGTCTGTTGGGTAGATTCTTCTGGTGCAATCTGCAAGTCAATAAGTGTTTATCTTTAGTTGCCCAACCTTTGTGAATGTATGTCCTGCTTTGCATATGATTAGAAAAAAGGTAGAGAGCTTTTCATTGTATTTGTTGCTTAATTTCCTATGACTCAAAATAACCTTTATGCCAAAGCAGCATGTTTGGGCGTGACATGGTCTCCTTCCCACTACACACTGGAGAATGTAGATGAAGTGCCATCTTCCTTGTGACAGCTGGCAAAGCTTCATCCTGCAGAGTAGGTGGATAAAGGCATCTAAACTATGCCATGTAAATTGAGTGAGGTCATTCTGCTGTTTTCTATGCCCTTCTTGCTCGAGTCACAGTGCTTCTCACCAGTTTCCTCCCTCCACCTCTGGCTGAAACATGGCCAGGGCAAAGGTGCAACATTCCTTAGGCATGAATGACTCCCATTTTATTAAAAGATGCCAACCTTCCCCTAACCTGTGTGCAAGAGATGCTGAAGCCAATTGTCAGCTTGCTCCAGATCACCAGAACTAATTGGACACAGTTAGAGACCGGGATGAAAATAGAATTGGAAGCAGAGATAGATTTTAAGAATTTAGTTCAAACAGTTGTGGGAGTTTTAAATTCAGAATGCTATCTTTTGAACATGGCCTGGCTATCCAATTCATGAGCTCACTGCATCCGTGATTACCTACACAAGGCCTGCATGAAATCAAGCCAGCCTAAAATCCCATGCCAGACAGGTAGGTGGTCTCCAGGCTCCACATCACACTGAAATGATCAGCAGTGGATTCTTGCTGGAGGAGGGGAGATCAAACTTCACTGAAGATGTGGTCACAGGGGGGTTTCCTGTGCTCTCGTGCATGACCCCACACACTCATGCACATAATCCACTGGACTGGGAGGGAGGGAGGGAGGGAGAGAGGTGAAAACTTGGGTGGGAATGTGTTGGAGGGATATAGAGTTGGAAAGGGAAATGGGGGGTAGGTATGATGATAGTTCAGTATACATATAGGATATCCTCAAAAATTTAAAAAAAAAAAAGGAAAAGTCTGTAGGGCAGGCTGGCAGTCTAAATAGCTGCGAATTCTTGTATGAAATGAAGCAGTCTCAATTCCAAGCACAGGAGCAGGGCAGTCATCCAGAGATCCAGGCAGGTATTCCTGAACCTGAAGTTTTAGAATTCCTTTCTCGTTAGAAATTCATCTTTGCTCTTAAGGGTTTCAAATGATTGCAGGGAGCAAACCTCATATGGAGAGTAATTGGCCTTGTTTGAAGTGGGCTGATTTTGAATATTATTTCTAGTTTTTACTTTTTTAAAGTGACATTTATTTATGCATGTATGGGGGGGTGCACACATACCACAGTGCCTATGTGAGGGTCAGAGTACAGTTTTCTCCTTCCACCAAGTGAAACCTGAGAAATAAGTCCAGATCATCAGGCTTGGCAGAAAGCACCTTACCCATTGAGCCATTTTGCTGACCCTGGTTATATCTTTTGAAAGCACACAACACACACACACACAACACACACACACACACACACTCCACAACAACATCTAGACTGGTGTTTAACCAGTCACTATCACACATCCAACTTGACACATAAAACTACTCATGACTCATGTGACGTCCAGCATCCAAAGTTTGAACTGTCCAGTTTATTGGATGGCCATTTTGATTTGTTTTAGCCATCATTTGAGTTTCAAGAGTCTCTTACTGAGACTCATCTTTCCAGCCAAGAACCTAATGATTTGGTGAATAAGGCACCTTATCACCTCTTGGCAGACTAACAGGATGGGAAGTGTGGGTTTGTTGTTTCAGCACAGTGTGTGTTCTTAGAATGTGAGATTTGGATCTGACTCTTCTCCGCCCGGGCTTCAGCCTGGCACCCGACTACACGAGAGGCTCTGCTTACGCCACTGAGCGTTGCTTCATTGCTTGAGGCATCGCCGTAGCACGTTTTGGGTTTGCCTGTTGTTTTGTATTAGAATCCAATCCAAAGCCTTCAGAATCTCTTGTTTCCTACCACAGTCCGGTAGAGCTGTGATCAGCCTAAGTCAGTTTATCTCGAGTGCTTGATGTCTGGGTACACAAAGTGAATGAACATTGAACTCGGGGACAGGAGGCTGTGTAATGGTGGTTTTCAATGTGGCAAATGAAAATACAGGGCACCCAGTTATAACCGAATTCCACGGAAAGAACGATACTTGCTTTATATGTTCCTCGCAAAATTTGGAACACTGCTTATTCTAAAGGGTTATGTCTCTGAAATTCACATTTAATCGGGAGTACTGCACTTGGAGTGATAACGCTAGTGTAGACCTAAACCAGAAAAGGGCTCTCGTTTTCTGCACTCCATCCATGACCTGTCTGCGGGTCCTGGTTATTGTTAGCTCAGATGGACAAAGCCCCTGCGCAAAAAGAGGCCAGGCTGTGACCTGGGCTTCGGAACCATAGGGCTGTAGGACCCAGCTCAGCCACAACCTAGGAGGAGCCGGAACCGGAACCCCAAATCATATAGGAAGTTCATATAGGAAGTCGTCAAGAAAAGAGCTGCTCTGTTCTGTGTAAAGCAGGGCACACAGAGCGTAAGTAAGGTAAAGGACACTGATGGGAAGGGAGTAAGTTTCTAAGTGTAGGTTACACAAGTGGAGTTAACAAGGGGAATTCGGTTAGATACACGTGGTTGTGTTACCATATAAAATCACTGCCGAAACCCGGGATCGAACCAGGGACCTTTAGATCTTCAGTCTAACGCTCTCCCAACTGAGCTATTTCGGCTGTACCTGGAGAGACCTTTTGTAATCTGGTAATTATAATGAGGGAATAAGTTTTTGCGGTACTAAGTCAGCTAAGTTTGGCCAAGAATGTAACAAAAGTAGCAACGTTTTTTACTATTTATTTATTTATCTTTAGGACCTTATTTACTACCTGGGATCCATTACTTCTCAAGTGATGTCTTTTAATTGTCCGACAATGTACTTCTCTCCGTTAAAAAATACTCAATTTCTTTCTTTTAAGCTCAAAAAAACATTTTAAAGTAATAAATATTGCCTAGGGCCACGCATACACTAGGCGGTGCTCGGACACTGAGCTACAGCCACAGTCCAATTCATGAATTTTTGAGCTTGTAATTCAATTTTGAGATTGTAATTACAATTGCATGCTTATTAATTCATGCACAGAATTGACTATATAGGTACAGCAGAAGCTAGGTTACACATATATACACACACATCTTACATTACATACACACACAGAGATTTCATGATGTAAAACACTGTTGCAATGATTAGATACACACTAATTTTTTTTAAGATTTTTTTTAATGTGACTACACTGTCACTGTCTTCAGACACACCAGAAGAGGGCATTGGATCCCATTCATTACAGATGGTTGTGAGCCATCATGTGGTTGCTGGGAATTGAACTCAGGACCTCTGGAAGAGCAGTTGGTGCTCTTAACCGCTGAGTCATCTCCCCAGCCTTTTTTTTTGGGGGGGGGGGGCGGTGGAGGAAGCAAATTTTAAAAGGTTAAGGTGCGACCTTCAGTTTATTTTGAGTTTTGGTTTTGCTTTATTTTTACAGATATCAGTTTGAATGTCAGATACATTTACAAAATGTCTGAAAAAAGATGGGAAGAACTAGAATGTGAGCTGCCCTATTGATTCTCACTAACAACACACACTCATACACACACACTCTCACACTCATTCACACACACACATTCACACACTCACACATACACTCACACACATACTCACACATTCACACACATTCACTCACACACACATACTCACACACAAACACACACTCACACACAAACACACACTCACACACACTCATACATACGTTCACACACACACACTCTCATACTCACATATTCACATACTCACACACACTCATACACTCTGACACACACATACACTCACACACACACTCACACAACCTCATACACACTCATACACACACTCTCACACTCATTCACACACTCATACACCCACTCACACACTCACACATTCTCACACTCACACATTCACATACTCACATGTACTCACACATTCACACACTCTCACACACTCACACTCATACATACGCTCACACACACTGGCACACATTCACACACTCTCATACTCACATATTCACACACTCATACACTCTGACACACACACTCACATACACTCACACACTCGCACACACACTCACAAAATCTCATACACACATATTCACACACTCAAACACTCTGACACACACACTCTCACACACACTCATACACTCACACACTCACACACACTTGCCATTTACAAACTCTTCCCATGACCCAGACCCCGTGTTACCGCAGTAGGAGTTGCAGGACCCTTTCAAACTCAAAGAAGTCAGCTATGGATTAATACTATCCCTAGCATGCTAGATTTATCCCACCTGTCTCCCATTTCACAGCTGTACATTCCTTGCATGCATTTCATTTGAAAGTGTCTTAAGTTCCCTAAAGCTAGCTAGAATAATCCAGTGTTTCATACTAAGTTGATTCATAAGAAGGGAGAACATGAGCTTATTGCAATGTGAAGTAAACAGATAACCTTGTTTAGGATGTACAAAAAGTAGGGAGTGATTCCAAATACCCTTTTTCAAGAGACTGAGGGAAGAGTACATGCTAGGTGTGCATAGGGTCTCAAACCTGGGACAAAAAGATATGCCCATTTAACATATCAAAGCAGACACTGACCTCCAGGTTCTCACAGCATCTCTCTGTCCCTACCTGTTACCAGGTCCTCCAGGGTGGCATACCTGCCCACCCCCACCCCTCCTCACTCTCCTCACAAGGCTCAGGGTCATGTCCACTCTGGGACTCTCCCAGATGTCCCTGCCTCTGGCTATGTATGCTTCCCTTTCATCTACAATTAACTTTCTTCCCTACTATATCTAGAAACAGTCATATCTTTCCTTTCCTTTCCTTTCCTTTCCTTTCCTTTCCTTTCCTTTCCTTTCCTTTCCTTTCCTTTCCTTTCCTTTTTTGCCTCCATCCAGTATAGAGCTGCCATGCCATGCCTCAACTAGATGCAGGCAAGACCCAGCAGTCTTGTTGAAATATCACCATTTTGCTTTCTCTACATAGTTGTAGTAGAAAAAAATCCTAAAATAATGACCATCCCCCAACCCTCCAGATACCACCACCTTACTTTTTCCTTCCTCAGGAAGGAAAACTACAAAATCAATGGGACCATTAATATGGTAGAATTTCCCCATAAGATTAAATGGTTAAATTTCCCCATAATTTAACCATAAGATGGTTAGATTATCCTAAACAGCACATCTGACTCTAAAATATTCGATTTTCTATTATTCATAGAGGGTTTTTGTGATGGCTAGCCCTTTTATTTTTCAGATAAGAAGTAGAGGCAGACAGAGGTGAGCAGAGCCTTGAAAGCAGAGAACAGGGGTTGGGGTGGAGGGACACAAAAGAAGGGCAGAAAGGGGGAGACCAAGCACTGGGAGCAGAGAGAAAAAAAAAGGTGCTGGTTAATCTTGCTGGTCAGCTCTATTCCACTGAAAAATGCCCAAAGGGTAAACTTCTGAGTCCGTAAAGTTGTTTCTATAGGAAACACCACCTAATCATGGGTTTAAGCAACTGAAAGATTCCAAATTTAAATAGGTAATTAAGTGGTGGCAAATTATGGAAGTTGTGCCTTTGGAAGAAGTGCATCACTCAAGGGAGGGAACGAAGGGGCATTTCTTAACCCTGGTCCTTCCTGCTACTCCTCTACACTTCCTGGTTACCTTGTTCCATCATGTCCTTTCAGTAGTGATGTTCCGCCTTCCCTCTGGCCCAGAGCCATGGAGCTAGCTAACCATGGGCTGAAGCCATGAACTACAACAAACCCTTCTTCCCCTTAAGTGCTTTTCTCTGCTTTTTGTCACAGCAACAGAATATCTGGCCAGCATGGGGTCCTCCAGCTGTGTGTAGAAGAAACTCTAGTTAAAGGTGGCAAGGATGTAAAGAGAGGGCTTGAAGCTGGAGACCACATGATAAGGAATGCACGTAGCCCCTGGGATGAGAAGAGCTTCTTGCTGACAATTCACAAGGAAACTGTTTCTTTACCACAAAAAGATGATAAAGGATGCCAGCAAGGATAAATGTGAAAGGAGACTTCCCTAATATGCCTCTAGATCAGAACTCAACCACATCTTATCTTATCACTCCGGCCAGCCCCGCTTGCTCCAGTCAGAGATTGGCCCCGCTCACTCCGGCTCAGCTCGCTTTATTATTATTCTTCATAAGTACGCTGTAGCTGACTTCAGATGCACCAGAGGAGGGCGTCAGATCTCATTACAGGTGGTTGTAAGCCACCATGTGGTTGCTGGGATTTGAACTCATCATCTTCAGAAGAGCAGTCGGGTGCTCTTACCCGCTGAGCCATCTCACCAGCCCGAATTGGTTTTCTTTCAAAGTTTTTTCCTCCTGTCTTCCTTCTTCTTCTTCTTTTTTTTTTAAATTAATTAATTTATTTATTTTTGGAATTCCAGAATTATATAAACCAGGCTTGCTTTGAACTCACTGTAATAGCCAAGGATGACCTTGAATTCTGATCCTTCTGCCTGTCTCCCTAATGTTAAGGTTAAGGGTGTGTTACAATTCCCCAAATTGTTATACTTTAGTTATGTATGCATGTTTGTAACTGTGTGTGGAAGCATTCATGTGAAGGCAAAGAACATCAGATCCACTGAGCTGTATGTAGTTCCAGGCAGGTATGTGCTAGGAGTAGAAGTCTGGTCCCCTGCAAGAGCAGTACTCTTAACCACTGACTCCTCTCTTCTCTCATTTCAGAATTCCTATTACTATCTGTCTTAGGGTTTCTATTGCTGTGATGAAATATCATGACCAAAAGCAAGTTGGGGCTAAAAGGGTTTATTTGGCTTATAGTTCCATATCACTGTTCATCATTGAAGTGAGACAGGAACTCAAACAGAGCAGGAAACAGGGGCAAGAGCTGCTACAGAGGTCATGGAGGGGTGCTGTTTACTGGCCTGCTCCTGTGACTTTCTCGGTCTGCTTTCTTACAGACCCTAGGACCACTAGCCCAAGGATAGCACCACCCACAATGGATTACACCCTCCCCCATCAATCACTAATTTAAAAAATGCCTTACATATGGGTCTTACAGAGGCATTTTCTCAAGTGAGGTTCCCTCCTTTCAGATGACTCTGGCTTCTGTCAAGCTGACATAAAACTAGCTGGGACACTTGATCTTCCATCTGAGTTTCCTAGGTCAGAGACTTGCAAAACCTTCACCTCTCTTCCTTCTAGTCTTCATCCCATGGGCTGTTCATCCCATCTTCTCATCTTTCCTCTCCAGCCTCTTTTTTTTTCTTTTCTTTTCTTTTTTGAGACAGGGTTTCTCTGTATAGCCTTGGCTGTCCTGGAACTCACTTTGTAGACCAGGCTGGCCTCGAACTCAGAAATCCGCCTGCCTCTGCCTCCCGAGTGCTGGGATTAAAGGCCTGCACCACCCTGCCCAGCCTCCTTTTTTCTTTTAAGCTTGAGGACAAGTTTACTATCACTTATGAGAAAAAACAGTACAGATTAAGTGAGAATACTAGCAGCTACCACAAGGAGAGGAAGAATGGAAAGTCATGTACTGTTAAATTAACCATGGAAGGCTTATGGGGGTGAGGGGGTGGCAAACACCTTTAGTCCCAGCACTTGAGGCAGAGGCAAAAGGATCTCTGAGTTTGAGGCCATTCTGGTCTCCATAGAGAACTCTAGGATAGTCAGGGCTACACAGGGAGACCCTGTCTCAAACAAACAAAAGCTAGTCTAGGTAAAAAAATAAATAAAAATAGCTTACTAGGAAAGGAAAAAGCACTCCCAGGAATGGACATGGGCTAGTGAGCTGAGCAAAGACACCCCCTCCCCCAAGGCTGGTGGTGAATGCCTTGACTTTAAACTAGCAATACATGGAGCCACTGCTCCATGGAGGATGCTTGTCTGGACCTTGCTCTTCTTTTGTCTGTGCAATCACCCTTGCATCACCCTTTCCCCAATACTTAGCTTTGCAATCACGGCTCTTCTAGTTCTCAAAGACTCCTGACATGCCTCCATTCACTTCCTCCCAGCTCCCTACAGGCCACAGTGCCTCACACCAGCTGTCAAACTTGATTGCAATTGGTTGCTTACCTAATCTCTTTTCTGCTATTTGTATTCCAAATCAGTTAGATATCAGGCTCAGGTAAATGCTTAATGAATGAGGCTGAGTGAATGAAAGAAAGAAAATGTTCCAGCCATATTCTAAAATGAACTTGTGTTTAGTAACCTCTAAAATCACCTGGTCAAGCTCAGAGGTCATGACCTCTACAGGCTATTTTCAGATCCCAAGTAACTGATCACAGTGCTGGGTGTCAAACTCCAGGCCATGCACACACTCGGTGGCATTCTGGAGCTACACCCACAGCCCTGGAGCTCTTTAGGTTCTGTCCTTTGAAGACCCCTCATGTGACCACTCAGCTCCTTTCCTGATGGAATAATGACCAGAGCACCAGTGATTTGTAAGTGTGGTGGGGCTGTGGTTTACAACAGGAGCTTCAGAAACTACACAAGGCTCAGAATGCTTCCAGTGGGGAAGGAAAGGTGGACAAGTGTGTTTCATAATGTTTTTGACAGGGTCTCATGAGACCCAAGCTGGCCTCACATTCACTATGTTGCCAACAATGACCTTGGACTATCCTCTCATCTCCATGTCCCCATGGCTAGGATTCACTGGTGTTCACCATTCCTAGAGGTACTGGATTTTGTTCCATAAAATGTACATCTATAATGAACCAAATCTGAAGATTTTTCTATGCCACTCTTTGAGACTTTATTTTACTGACCCTATAGTGCAAATCCTTGAAGTGTATGGGCCGAACAAGTTTGTTGAATGCGTGTATGTGATTGCTTTTTATAAACAAAGGAGAAACACCTAGGTCATCATGTTGGAGACTGTACTGTTGGCAAAAAGCTATAGAAACATGCCTCCTTCAAGATCTGGCTAATGTTGTGGAGTAAGGACCATGGCCTTTGCACAGTGCATAGTCCTCCTGGGAGAACTTGGGGATACTGGAGTATAAAGTTCAGCAGTGTTGGGGTACAAGCAGCGCTCCGGTACACTTTCTTGCTCGAGGTTACTGATACTGCAGTGGTTCCTTTTGTTATCACTGCTCCACATGCCGTAGCTTGAGAGTTCTGAAAGGCTCTGCCTTATTCCACTGTAGGGAACAGTGGCTGTCTTCTTCCTCACTGTCATCTCTTCTTGCCCCACAGGTTGGAAAACTGCTGCTTTTCAACTCTGTGGAAATGAAGGCTGGGGAATTCAAACAGGATGGTTAACGCCAAGCTCACTCATATTTGCCTAAGACAGCATGGTGAACCATCTGTGGTTTAAAGGTCTCTGAAATGTATTGATTTGAAATTTTGCTGAGTCATAATGTTGAATCATATTGGAGGTCATGTCATGCTATTAGATCAGAGAGGGATAATTAAACATTGTGACTGTCCCTCATGTTGGAATTAAACTGTGACGGTGCTTGAGATCTAACAGGAATGTCAGATTTCCACCTTGCCAGGAAACAAACTAACAAAACGTTAGAAATTTTAACACCCAATCTTGTAATAATAATCAATCAGGTGGTTTCTCCAAACCTGGTACAAAAACAATCCCTGACAACACAGCTTATTTTGTTGTCTTGAGATCTGAAAACTCCAGTCTTCGGGGCAGAGCACTAGCCATCCAGGCCTGTGAAGACCGTCAAGCACTTCAGCAGCAGGATGTGACACGCAGCCAGAGATCATCATCTGAGAAACCTCAGAACCACTTCCAAGCCAATGCTCCTCCCTAGGGGTACAGGGTGACTAACAGGGGCCAGAAACTCTGGTTAACCACACCTAGCTTTGAATTCCGACACTGACCAGCCAATCCGCAGTGTGACCCTGAGAAATCTAGTCTAAGTGCCTTTTTTCACTGTCAAAATGATCCTAACATTTTCCTCTTAAAGTTATGTGGCCCAGAGAATGGGGAGTTCCTCTCAGCTCTCTATACCACACACTCAGGGCTCCTCATGGGCAGGGTCCTTTGCTGTATTCTCTGATTGGAGACCTCTCTAGGCCTATATCCTACTCTTCCCCAGCCTAGACTTTTGCAGAGGAAAACAGAAGATGGTGTCATTACTTGAAAAAAAAAAGATGTTTTTGCTTTTGAGACAGGATCTATGTATCTCAGGTTGGTCCAAAGCTTGTGATCGTCCGTTTCCCCTGGAACTGCCTATACCACCACTCCTTGCCTTTTTTTTTTTTTTTTTTTTTTTTTTTTTGAGATAGACTCTCCTCAAGTTACCTAGACTTAAGCTCCTGGGCATGGGGAATTTGCCCCAGCCTCCTGAATGCTGGAATGAAAGGCATGCCTCTTCAAATGAAGGACTTTAAATCTTTGAATCCATACATCAAACAGCTAAGAATTTTGAGAATTTAGTTACTATTATTTTACTTTTCAGGGCTGGGGATTGAATCCAAGCCAGGCAAGCAGACGGTAGGTAAGCCCTCTACCCCTAAGATATATCCTCTATCTGTACATTTTTAAAGGGAAGCAGCCCCAGAATCAGAAACATTAGCTATGTTTCTATATGTAAGACAAATGTCACACTGAAAGGTATTAGGGCTGTTAAGGCTATTCTGCTCATGGACCTGGAATGATGCTGAAGAGCTGATATATAGGAGCTTGAGTGATGGCTTAGCCATTAAGAGCCCTTGCTGCTCTGCAAGAGACCCTCAGTTTGGTTCCCAGACCCACATGATGATTTACCTTTCCAGACATTCATCTGGCCACTGTGGCCACCAGACATGCACATCGTACACATACATACTACTCTCAGGCCAAACACTCATATACATAAAATAAAATTCCCACACAGAACAAATCATCACCAGACAGAGGTCTCCCTCTGTCCACCACTATTTCCTGACTATTAGGAGAAGCAAATCAGACAATATAGCTTTTTAAAAATTATTTAATTTAGTATTTTTTTTTTGAAAAAAAGCAATAAGGCAAAAAAACTGAAAATATATATATATAGTCTTATTTTGCTTTCATGTGACTTTATTCCATCTTCAGGACTTCTAAGCTTCTTCCGTTAGCAGGGATCTGGGAATCAAGCTAGAAATGTAGTGCAGATAGAGGGAAAGGGGCTAAAGCACGGAGGCTCCTTGGGAAATTTCCATTCTATCCAAAGCCTCCGAGATGGCGCCCATTTTATGGGCCTCCTTGGAGTAACCCCTTGTGCTGGGGAAGCCTTCTTAGGAGGAAATTCCCTAGTGCTCAATCTTTGATCATTTTATCTAAGGAAGGAGAGCCGGTGGGGAAGGACTGAAAATACAAATTTACCGAGTAAAATCCAATTTCCCTGGAGGGACAGCCTCCTCCGGAATGGTATTCCCCAGGGACCCACACGGCTGAGAATCAACAGTTAAGGAACAAAAACAAAAACACTAACAAAAAGTACACAAGGAAGGCACCTCAATTTATGACCCTCAACCAAGGGTGGGTTGCACAAGGGTTACATTTCTGAACAGGAAATTAGAACTAAGAAAGAAAAAAGGGAGGATGCCAGTGCCAGCAGGAGCAGTTCCCACAGGGCACGAGCGCTCTTAGCTCTCATCCTTGGAAGAAAACTTTTTTGGGATTTAGCCTGAGCTGGGACATAAGGAAGCTAGAAATCACCCTCTTGACTTTCTACCCGTACGCCTCCTAAGAAAGGAAACTGAGGCAGGAAAAAGGACCAGGACTTCCTTTCCAGGAGCCATGTGTGATCAGCAAAGCCGAGCTGAGGCAGCCGCAGGGTAGGCACTCAAACCTTCCTCCTTGTCCCTGCTCAGCAACTGCCACACATGACCCTGCTGGGGGTTGCAATGCCCCTCAAACATGGAAAGCAGAGGCACACCAACCCATATTAACGCGCACTTGAGAGAGTCCCAGGGAGACAGGTGATATAAAAAACCAAGATTCTTCATGGGAAAGGGAAAAAAATTAGATTTTCTCTACATATATATATATATATATAATATACAGATGATTTAACACATTATTCCAGAAGTGGCTCCATTCTACTGGGACTTTCAAGATGAAAACATTTGTTGCAGAGGAACTTCTCTCAGATTCTGAAGTATACAGAATGGGTCAGGCAATGTTTTGCTCCAGACTGTGGCACAAACTCAAAATGGTACTGTGCCAGGAAACAGAAGCCAGAAAGGCAACGAAAGACAGATGAGGAGGGACTGGGAAGGTACAAGTGGCTATCAGTCTTCTCCCACCCTGCCTGTGTTTGCAGAGGTTCTCCACCTGAGGGAGTCCATAAAACCCCTTTATGAGGAGAGTGTGACCCTCTTATCAATGACCAAGAAGGCCCCTGGTTGCTGTCAAAGTAGACAGAACAGCAGAGGGGTATTGTATGCAAGTGAAGATAAAATCTCCAAGAACGTAATTCAATATTTAAGCCCTAGAGAATAATCTCTCCTGCAGATGCTCCAACGCCTTAGTTATCTACATACGACGACCTGTTACAACAACCCCACGTGTGAGTACACTTCATACACTGAGACCTAGGAGTGATGCCGCTGCTGGGTAAATCTTATGTGTTTCTTTTTTTTTTTTTTTTTTGTGGTTTTTTTCGAGACCGGGTTTCTCTGTATAGCCCTGGCTGTTCTGGAACTCACTTTGTAGACCAGGCTGGCCTCGAACTCAGAAATCCGCCTGCCTCTGCCTCCCGAGTGCTGGGATTAAAGGCGTGCGCCACCACGCCCAGCTTTATGTATTTCTTTTTAAAGGAGCTTTAAAATCAGTTCTTGCTCTGAACAGCACCAAAATGCTCATGAATCACAATCTTATGCAGATCTTGGCTGAGCAGGAAACGAGGTGAGGGTGAGTGACATCATCTTATATGAGGCAGAGGGAGGAGTACACTTACTTGCCTTTGCAGATGTAGATTAACACTAACTTTTAGCCACTAAACCGCTCCCTTACAAATATGGGTATCTACTACGTCGATTTCAGCGTCAATCAGCTAAGGCAACCAGCCAATCACCACCACGGGTATCTGCTTCTGGTGATTGATTTGGAAAAAGTGATTGGTTAAGACAGACAAATTTGAGGAAAGCACTTGGTAAGAGTCCCAACTGCCAGCCTTCCCGCACATCCTCTGCCGTCTTCTCCGATCAGCCCTCTTCCTTGGAGTTACAGCTGCTTCAGAAAATGTCTGGGCAAGAACCCCAGTCCTGCTTTTCCTTACATTCCCAGTACTCTCCCCTATAAACATGGGTTAGCTCCTTGGTGACAGGGTCCTTCTTCCGCTCAAACCACAGTGCTTTATAGGGGTCATATGGTGTGCCTATAAGGGAAGAGAATGAAAAGCAAGGTTAGAGCTGACACAGACCACACATCAAGAAATCCAAGCAGGGGACAGGTTTGTTACCATCTTCCGTGGCTTTCATAGCTTCTGCTTCTCTCTTCTTCCTGGAAAGCCGCTGTTTCTCCTCCAGGCGCTGCTTCTCAGCATTTGCTTCATCCCAGCGCCCATTTTCCATCAGTCTCTGGTCGGGCCGCAGCCGGCTGTCCGTTGGAGCAGTGCCACCTTCCCAGGCGTTGAGAGTGAGGGCGAGCTCTGAGAAGTAGTACATGTTCTCTGCATTCTTCCTGAGAACAGCAGCACAGAGGAAAGGCAGCTCACAGCCTGAGCCAACCCAAGGAGCGAGCCAGAGCTCAGAGCACTGCCCTGCATCTAAGTGGCCCACAGTGGGAAAACTCTAAAGCCTTATCAGGCAATCCCCAAAAGGAGAGCTAAATGCTACCACTCCCACCCTTCTCAGCATCATTTCAAACAATAGTGGCCTGCAGCAGCTGCACTCAGAATTATCTACACTTATCAGGAAGAATGAACTCTAAAACTGCCTCATTCCTATTGCCTGGGCTTCCTTTTAGACCTCTTCCTGGGAAAATCTGGCTACTTCTGTAGACGCAGTATATAATGATGACCTGCACTTATTTCCCAAGCTCTGGGCTTTATCTCAAGGGCCTGTAGGGGAAATTGTTAGTAGGTGAAAAGCACCTTTCTCCCCAGTTGCTTTTGAAAAGCTCTGCTCTGAATTGCAATGAGAATGCATGGTGGTACATGCTTGTAACCCAGTTCTTGGAAGGTACAAGTAGAAGGATCAGATCAGGGCTTCAAAGAGAACCTCAGGTACACAGTGAGACCAGCCTGGACTATGTAAGACCCTGTCTCAACAATAGAACACTAAACTATAGAGATTCCTCTGAGCCATAATTCAGTGAAACTTTAGAAAGGAGAAATCTAATTTGGCATATGGTTGGTGAGATAGTCTTGGAACAATCTCTTCAAAGGTTCTCATCTCCCCGGTCAGTTCCACAGATAGCCATGAAGAACGCAGGCAGAATGCTGTTGTACCACTCTAGGGTTAAAGGCAAAGGAAGCTGGAATGGCACACTCACGGTAACGGGTTCCTCTTCCACAGCATGACTCTGCTGTCTTCTGCTTCGTGACCTCTCTGCCGAGCATCACCCCCATTCTCCCCAGAGGCTGCCTGTACTTTGAAACAATCCATTTTCTCATCCCATGTCCCCAGGAGGGCAAAGTGGACTTTCCCTGATGGGTCGGTCACTTCACCTGTCACCTGTAAGGGTGGAGAGACAGCTATAGAGCAGACCGACGTGGGATGGCTGACTTGACTAATCTAGAAAAAGTTCTAAAGTAATTACTGCTTAAATCCAGTTATTGTAAACATTATGAAGTTAGCCACATTTATTGCTACTGGTTTTAAAATACTATTTGAAATAAGACTAATGAATTGATTGCCTTATGATCAAAGTTTCTTATTGCATAGGAATTTTTGATGTAAAAGAAGTAAAAGAAAAAACACCCGACACTTATAACTATTCTAGAAATTACACAAGTTCACAAACACATCGAATCTCCAACTAGGCTTCACTTTTTCTTTTTAAAGTTCCACTTTTCAAGACAAGGTTGCTCTGTGTAGCCTTGACTGTCCTGGAACTCACTCTGTAAACCAGGCTGGCTTCGAGCTCAGAGATCCTCCTGTCTTTACCTTGTGAGTGCTGGGATTAAAGGCGTGCGCCACCATGTCTGGCTAGTCTTGATTCCTACTTGAAATTCTATGGCATGAGCCACCTGTGGTGGAGCATACATCTCTCCTCTGCATATCAGTGGTCCTACTGTCTACAACCTTCCTCTCCTCTCCGTTCCCACCTTCACTTTCCTACTTTGCTTGTCTTTATTTTTTTTTTTAAAGATTTATTTATTTTATGTATATGAGCACACTATTGCAGTCTTCAGACACACCAGAAAAAGGTGTCAGATCTCAATACAGATGGTTGTGAGCTACCATGTAGTTGCTGGGAATTGAACTCAGGATCTCTGGAAGAGCAGACAGTGCTCTTAACTGCTGAGCCATCTCTCAGCCCCACTTGTCTTTATTTTTAAAATAAATTTATTAATTTTTATTTCAGTAGGTGTGTATGTATCAGAGAGAGAGAGAGAGAGAGAGAGAGAGAACTAGCCACATGTATCTAAGTGCCTTTGGAAGCCAGAAGTGAATATCAGACCCCCTGGAGTGAGTTACCAGCATTTGTGAAGTACCAGATATAGGTGCTGGGAATTCAGCTCAGATCCTCTGGAAGAACAGTAAGTGCTCTTAGCCACTGAGCCATCTCTCCAGCCCTTGTACTTCTCTTTCACTTCCTCATGTTCAGAAGAAAGTGGTTCAGTAATGTATCTGGTTCCTTTTCTAGTTTTCCCCTTTAAGTCTACTTTTTGGATCTGCATATTAAGGACACATGACTTTCTACCTACCTACCTATCTCTCTCTTTCTCTTTCTCTCTCTCTCTCTCTACACACACACACACACACACACACACACACACACACACACGTACACTAAATAAAAAAATTTGCATTTCAACCTCTCTTACCTTTCTTGCTACATCTCGAGAGAAGTAGCTATAAGGAACAAATTTAAGATTACACTTGTCTCCTGTCTTGTGATTTACAATGTCAATCTCACCAGACTGTAAAGTGAAAAGAATCATGGGTTAGTTTTATGAAGACTGACTTGAGTTTAACATGAGCATTCCTTTTGTTTGTCACATGTTCGTAACATGGCTTGACCTGCACACTGAAATGCACACATAAAATACCTCCTGAACAAGTCCCTCACTAGGACCCTTCTAGAATTCCTTTGCTTACCACAATTACTCAAAGTTGTACATGACAGATCTTCTTATAGATTTCATTTTTCTCTCCTTTCTACCTTTCAAAGATTCAGCTTAATTCCACATCTTCCATGAAGCCCTTTTCTAGAAGACAGTAGTCCCTCTTTTCTGACTGCAGTTAAACCAGTCTCACCTCAAAGCTAACACTTTAATAGGAAAATCTCTTAGCATATCTCCTGTATTTTGTTACACTTTTCAACCTTCACATGTCACATTTCTCCAATGTCTCAATAACTCCTGGAAAGTGTTCTCTCACTTTGCAACCCTAGTACTTAGGATTAAAAGCACTAAAAGCTGGGGCCATGTAGATATGTCTTATATCCTTTATATTGCCCAACAGAGTCCTACTCATCCTTGGTAGAAGTTATAATTTGATCATTCATAAATAATAATTTATAGTTAGAACTTTATGGAAGTAGGACTACTGCCCAAGAGAAAAGCCTTAGGAGAGACTGGTGATCCAGTAAAAACAGTCTGGGACCAGTTACTGTGTCCTAAATACAACAAACATTACCTCCTGAGGGAGTGTTCTGAACTTCAGAGGCACTTTGGGTACCTTTGCTCACCTGATCTATCCACAACTTGCCCACAATAATGTTGTGTACTGTTGTGGTAACTTTTTTCCAAGTGTAATGGTGCCCAGTTGCGTGGAAAATGCAGTGGATGGTACCTAGAAGCAAAAGTACACAGCAAGGCATCAGAGAACACGATCACACACACAGAGAAACACTATCACACACACAGAAAGAAGACGGTAGCCTTCTATTAATAGCTGTTACTTTAAAGAGAAAACAGCAAGTCAAAAAAAATTAAAGCACAACTTTCTTAATTTTTTAAAAAAGATTTTATTTATATGAGTACACTTTAGCTGTCTTCAGACACACCAGTAGAGGGAATCCGATCCCATTACAGATGGTTGTGAGCCACCATGTGGTTGCTGGGAATTGAACTCAGGACCTCTGGAAGAGCAGTCAGTGCTCTTATGGCTAAGCCATCTCTCCAGGTCCTTCTTAAATGTTTTAACTGTTGGGTTTACTTTTGTTTACTTGATTTTAAGTGTATGAATAAAATATAACTAGATGATGTCAGGTAATAACAATTGATACACTTAGCTAGGAGCCTGTATTTTATAATACCAATTTCAAAATTAGAGAAAGAAGGCAAATGTGCCCCATCATCAGGAAAATAACACTGTATTGTGGAAGGAACGTGTATTGGCAGTCAAGACTAGTAATCAGCTGTATGACCATGCACAAACCACTTATCTATGGGTCATAACAGCAGAAGTGGAGAAGCAGAGATAAGGAAGCTTCAGAATTGGAACTAATGTTAGTTTTAAAATGGAGTTGTGACAGTATACTACAGCAGAAGAGATTTACAACATCAAAGGCAGAATTAGCTGAGCCTGGTGACTTAAAATCTATGTAGAGAAGATGGGTAAGAGAAGATAAGATTTCAAATACACCAAATTATATAAAACTCAAAAGAGGCCAAGAGGCACACACCTTTGATCCCAGCACTTGGGAGGCAGTAACAGGTGAATCTCTGAGTTTGAGGTCAACCTGGTCTACAGACTCAGTTCCAGGATAGCCAGGGCTACACAGAGAAACCCTGAGGGCAAAAGCTTCAAGACATTAGATTAGTAATGACTTGGGAAATGACACCAGAAGTATAGGCAACAATAAAAACAAGGAGAAAAAAAAAGGACAAAATGGCCTTTTTGGAAATTAAAAAGTTTGTACATCAAAGGGCAATACAATGGAGTAAAAAGGCAATTCACAGAATGGGAGAAAGTATTTGAAAATCCTATTTTTGATAAGAAAACGATACCCAGACCAAATATAAAACTCTCAAAACTCAACAAAACAACTCAATTTCACAACTAGCAAAGGTGGCTAGGTGTGATGGCACACAATTTTAATCCCAGCACTCAAGTGACAGAGGCAGGAAGATCTCTGATGGTTGGTCCTGGCTGAACAGAGATACACAGTGAGACTCTGTCTCAAAGAAACAAAGCAACAAGAACTGTCAAAGGGTCCATGCATAGTGGTGCGCACCTTTGTTCCTAGTACTCCAGAGGCAGTACATCAGTCTTCCTGACCAATGTTTTGAGATCCAGACATCCAGAGCTACATCTCAAAACAAGAACAAAATCCTAAAGACAACAGTCCTACACAGAGCTCCCTAAAGCAAATACACGAGTCATTACAAAGAAGATGAAAACAAGCTCCACACCACTCTTAAACCAAAAGCACAGGAGATACACTTATCAACAATTAGGGTGGCTACTATTGAATGAATGAATCAACAATGTGGACATGGGATAACTACAGCTGTGGCACACTGTTGGGAGGGATATAAAATGGTAGAGTCTCACTGTAGAAAATAAGCGTGGAATTTCTCAAAACATTAAAAAGGGAATTACCATGTGACCCAGACCCAGAATTCTACTACTCTACTTCTCTATACAAAATCAAAACAAAACAAAACAAACAAACAAAAAAAACGGCCGAGTGAGCGAGGCAAGACCAGAACGAGCAGGGTTGACCGGAACGAGGAAAAAAAAAAGATGGACTCTAAGATTTATACTCAGCTTCAGCTTCACAGAAGACTTTATATGCAATAGTTAAAACATGGAAGCAACCTGTAATCATCAACAGGTGGCCATATCAAAACAAACCAAAACAATAGCTGATGCATGTAATAGGAATAGTCAGCTTAAAAAGAGAAATTCTAACACTCAAAACTAAAGAAAAGGACCCTGAAATGACAAATACTTTTAAGTCAAAGATCTGTCAAAATTATGCAGACAAAAAGAATAGCAGTGGTTTTCTGAGTCTGGAAGAAGGGCAAAATGAGCAGTTACTATTAAATGGATAGAGAGTTTCAGTTGTACAAGTTGGATGGTTCATGGTGTTCACATACCATTATGAATGTAGTAAACAATACTGAACTACACACTTAACATGTTTAAAATGTGTGTTTATTTACAATAAAATATTTGAAGAAAAAAATACAGAAGGTCAGAAGACAGCAGAATAACAAGATGTTTGGAATAACAAGAAGACTCAAGATGTTAAAAAGACGACCAGAGGAAGAATTCTATATCCAGTAACACTATCCTGAATAAGCAAGGCGAACTTAAGAGTCAATCATTCCCAGATCAACAAAATTGAAATAATCCATCTAAGACACTCTGAAAGGACACAAGTCAATAACTTCAATTCACATTAAGCAACTATAAGAGACCAGTACAGCCAACTATGTATCAAAGATAGCAACCTTTTACCCTATAAAATTTGCATAAGTAAACAATATAACGTTATGTGATGAAACTATAAAGTAAAAAAAAATACAATTTTCAGGGAATGGAGAAATGGCTCAGTGGTTAAATGTTCTACCAGAAGACCCAAGTTTGATTGCTAGCATACATATCTGGTGGCTCACAACTGTCTATAACATCAGCTCCAGGGGATCTGACACCTCTGGCTTTTGTGGGAACTGCACTGAAAACACATGTACACACTCACATGCAAACACAGACACACAAAAAAATAATAAAAATAAATCTTGACAAGGTTTATCTGTGTACAGTCCTTGCTGTTCTGGAACTCACCTTGAACTCACAGAAATCCACCTGCCTCTATCTCCCTGAGTGCTGGGATTAAAGGTATGCACCACTACATCCAGAAAAAAATAAAAATAAAAAGACTTCACACACACACAGATACAGACACACACACACACTGAAGGGAAGGAGTACAGAGTGAGAAACAGCAGCATCTGGAAGTTTCTGCTGTGCTTCCAACTCTACACATGAGGGTTCCTAATTCCAGGCTTCATCTTTTTGATCTGATGCAAAAATAACTTGTAATCCAATAAAATGAAGCTTCATCTTGCCCAGGATTCAGTCATTACATAAATGACACACAACCCATCATGCAGAGGAGAAAGGACCATAGGAGAAATACTAGCCAAGAAACCTAATCTTGTAATCCTCAATGTTCTACATACAGATAGAACCAGACTGCTAGAGTAATGCGGAAACATCATTAAAATAATTTTTTTTGGGGGGGGGGGGTTCGAGACAGGGTTTCTCTGTATAGCCCTGGCTGTCCTGGAACTCACTTTGTAGACCAGGCTGGCCTCGAACTCAGAAATCCGCCTGCCTCTGCCTCCCGAGTGCTGGGATTAAAGGCGTGCGCCACCACGCCCGGCTTAAAAGAATTTTTTAAAGGCATGCTAGAATCTACATTCTAAGTTAGTACTTATAGACAAAACGTAAATACACTAAAGAGACAAGAAATTTATGCAGGATGAGGTCTTAAAAGAGTGACTCCTAACTCACTGATAGCTGTGTAGTTAAACGATTGCCCAGTGCTATCTAGTGATACTGGTGCCTAAATCTGAGTTCCCATCTGATGCCTGAACCAGTGGCCTTCTCCATCATGTCAGAACACCTGTACTGGAACAAACATGGTGGCCTTACCAAGGGGCATAATGGAGAGGTATTTGCCTCGAAACTTGCTGGTGATTTTAATTTCCTGACGCAATGTCCAGCCATTTTTGGATTCAGCATGGTGCGCAGCAGCAGGGGGATGATGACTCACCTTTAAGAAATCAGGTGTGAGTTAACAAAGAAGAGTGGAGAACACTAGAGCCTGTTAGTTGGCGATAAACACCCAAGAGCCTCCCTTGATATTTTTACATCCACAACAGCAGGTGAATAACAAGCTAGTGTACTGAACCCTGATGAAAAAGAAGACAGACTGGGCTGACTAGAGACTGGCTTCTCAAAAACTAGCCTGTGGTAAGAAGGGAAAAGTGTTACCAGCTTGGGACATTTACCTGCTCACAGAGGGATCGATACCCATTCTCCTCCAGTCGGTCCAGTTCAAATGTCTCCCCAAGGAGAGGGTTGAATGGCTTGCTGGTTCGGAAGACAGTAGTGGAATAGGAGGAAACAGTGAAGGCTGCAACATAGCAGAGTTGTTCTAGAGAGTTCTCACACTTTGCAGCTCTGTCTAACAGCTCATGGTATTCCAGATCTTCAGTAAGGCGCTGAAGCATGGACAAGGGCTCATTAAAGTTTACCTGTAAGAAAGAGAGAAAAGCTGAAACCTTTTCCCACACTGATAGGAGACAGCCGAACCTCTTTGCAGATGGAAAAGATGCTGAGACAGTGAGGTGATATAGCAAATAACCAGAAAGAGAAAAGACGTTGTGGCTCTCAGATTAGACATCAGGTGACCCACTCTCCTAGTTGAGATGGAAACCATGCTTCTTCTATGCAGTACCGCAGACCCAACAACAGCCAGAAGTGACTTCATCAGGCAGGAACTGAGTGAATGGATTACAAGAGCAAGGAAGCAGGTCATGCTCTCACTTTTCAGATTTTACAGCTGATTCATAGCACTCATCACTAGATAACACAATGTGTGGAGACGGATCCAGGGATGGAAGACCACTTCTGCTAGGGGAGATGTGCACCTATTCATTACACAAACATTATCTGAGTGCTGTATGCCAAAGACTCTGTGGCCTACTTGGTAGAGGAGTGAAAAATAGACACTGCTCACACTGCTCCTCAAGAAAATAAGCTACTTTCTAAAGTAACTCCAGGACAGCCAGAGCTATACAGAGAAACCCAGTCTTGAAAAAACAAAAAAAAAGGGCCGGCCGGAGCGAGCGGAGCCGGACGGAGCGAGAGGGGTTGACCAGAACAAGGGAAAAAAAATTAAAATTTGTACCCAGGCATGGTGCTGCACACCTTTGATCCCTGCACTTGGGAGGCAGATGCAGTCAGATCCTTGTGAGTTTGAGGCCAGCCTGGTCTATAGAGTGAGTTCCAGGACAGCCAAGACTGTCTTGAAAAAACAAAAACATAAACAAATTGTTCTAAAGCCAGGTATGGTAGCACATGCCTTTTACCAAGCACTCAGGGAAGCAGAGGAAGGTGAATTTCTGTGTGTCTAAGGCCAGCACGGTACACATAGCAAGTTCCAAAACTGCCAGAGATACATAAGAGATCCTTGTATCAAAAAACAAACAACAAACAAATAAATTTATTCTATAGGCTGGAGAGATGGCTCCTTGGGTAGGAACTCTTACTCTGCAAGGATGAGGACCTGAGTTCAAATCTCCACTGCCTACCCTAATACTTACATTAAAAGGGCAAGACATAGGTGCTTATGCTTATAACCCTAGCACTTGGGGGAAGGGAGGCAGAGGTAGAGACTAGCACGACCCAGGAGCTCAGCCTAGCAAGATGGAGAGTTCAAGTCAAGTGAGAGGCCCTGTCTCAGGAGAGTATATAGCTGAGTACTAGGAAAGGCCCTTTTCTGTCCTCTCCATACACACCCCCGACACCCCCAAAAATACAAAAATTTTAAAAAGAGAGAAAAAGAAGAGAGAGATGGCTCAGTGGTTAATAGCACGTGAGTTCCATTTGCAACGTCTATATCAATTGTCTTACAACCTCCTGTAACTCCCACTCTGAGGAATCAAATGTCTCTGGCCTCTAGCTACTTAACTCACATGCACATACCCACCCAACACACATATGTAATTAAGGAAGTTAGGTTCCTAAGTAAATGTGTAACATTTACTTAGTCAGTAATAAAGCAGCATGAGGCCTGAGTTCCATTCCAGACAAAGGAACAGTCTTCTTTCTTTTCAACAGTCTCTTCCTTAATCCAGCCTCTATTTACTTTCCTATGATACGCTTGCCTCAGCCTCCAGAGACGCCTAGACTACAGAAGATGTCTGAATGGGGCAGTGACCAACTGTTAACAGTAGAGCTTGAGTCCTTCGGAGCCTTCCCTAACCACTGCAGCAGAATCTCTTAGTGGCAACACTTCAAGCAGAATGAAGTGAAATTTTCACACATTCCAAAGGAAAATTGTGAAAAACTGTATCCTGGTGAATACTACACATAGGAACAGAAGCTAGCTCAGAGTCTTCATATCACTAGTCTGCCACTGCTTTTCTTTACATATAACCCAACTTGTAATAAACGTTCCAAGAATCTCAGTTTCTTTGGAGGTGCCTAGCTTTGTATAATGGTCATTTTACCACTTGGAAGCCAAAAAGAAACATATGAGTGAGTATTTTAAGCAGAAGGAAGCAAGAACATCATTCACTGTCAATGGAGAGTTAGCCAGTCACAAAAGAGAACCCAGGGACTAGCAATTCCAGGTACCCTTGAGTAGGGGACAAAGAAAAACAGGGATACCACTGCACTGCAGAGGCTGAAGGGATCTGGCAGAAGCTTAACATCTTGAGGCACTCAGGAAGCCTGACTAGTGAAAACTAGAATCACACAGATCCTGTCAGAAGACTGCCTAAGAAGGAGCTATGAGCCGGGCGTGGTGGCGCACGCCTTTGATCCCAGCACTCGGGAGGCAGAGGCAGGCAGATTTCTGAGTTCGAGGCTAGCCTGGTCTACAAAGTGAGTTCCAGGTCAGCCAAGGCTACACAGAGAAACCCTGTCTCGAAAAACCAAAAAAAAAAAAAAAAAAGAAGAAAGGAGCTATGATCTCTCAGTGCCCAGCTAAAAGCCAGCGGGAACAGAAGTCTAAAACTCACAGCCTACACCAGCTTTCCTGTGATGTAATGCTGCTGCAGAAGATGACTTAGTTTATCTGGAGGCAGGTCAGGACTGCACATTCCTAATGATGATGTCAATAAGGAATGTACAATGAAAGAAGACACAGAGGCCGGGAGGGCAGTGGTGGTGCATGCCTTTAATCCCAGCACTTGGGAGGCAGATGCAGGCAGATTTCTGAGTTTGAGGCCAGCCTGGTCTACAGAGTGAGGTCTAGGACAACCAGGACTACACAGAGAAACCCTGTCTCAACCCCCATCTCCACCCCAAAAAAAAAGAAGACGCAGCAGTCACCTAGACCCAGATGCTGTTTCTAAGTAGGGTTTATATTCTGAGACAGTGATAGGCCTTTCCAGCCTATCTTCCTATTGCTTTCTATAAACAAACAAGTGGGTTCTCTAAGTTTCTCAAACACCAGTTGTTTGGAGGTTTCTCCAATATATGCTCACTCAGTTCCTTTTTTTTTCTTTTTGTCTCTATGTCAACCTTCACTTTATTTTAATTAACTAATTAATTACCACTACTATTATCACTATCCCATCATCATTATTATTTTGCATTAGTAGAGATGGAATATAGGGCCCTAAACATTCTAGACATGCATCTATAATCTATTATCACTGAGCTACATTTCTACTTTTGGGGATCATTCCTTTTAAATACTAAACTTTATACATGTATATATAAAAACAACCTATTTGTTTTCCAAGGCTCAAATAATGAATCACTCCAGCATTTGCTGAGTGAGTGCCTGTGTCAGGCAGTATGCTAAGCATCAAGGACATACACAGGAGCAGTACAGTTCCTGCCTAGGAGAAACAGTCTATGTGCCAAGAGGCTCAAGAGTGTGTTTTATTTCTGCTTCCAAGCATCTGGCTACAGACACAACATGCAGCTCCCACACCCTAAGTCTTAACATCTAGACTCTTCTCGAGGTAGCTATGGTCACATAAGTAAGCTATGGCCACAGAAATTCAAGAGATTAATAGATTATGCAATTTACAGGAAATGCCCTTAAAAGGCAAAGCCCACTCTTATCTGTCCATCTTCCAGTTGACTGTAAAGCAGCCCTCTTATGGCTCAAGGAGCCACTGCAGATCTATGAATTAAGGCTCCTAATCATAAGTAGACAGCTACAAAACAGAAAGAAACTTGGTCCTGACACTGTAGGTATCAGCCCCAACAATATACTTCTGGATTTCAAAATAAGAATCTGTTATAGGTGAGTGCCCGCTATTTTGTTTGTTTGTTTGTTTTGCTTTTGTTTCTCTGTAAAAAGCTACAGAGTAAAATTTAAGCCTTCAGGACCAGGTGGTCTCTATCACATCATTCAATACTGCTTCAACAATACAGCAGGCACAAACAGAAATAAATGAATGAGAATCTCTGTCCCCACAAACTTTATTTGTGGACATTAACCTCATGAACTATTCCTTTTGCATTATTTTATATTTAATAAATTTTAATAAAAACATAAAAATATATTCTTAGCTTATGGCTGCTTAGAAGACAGCCAGATTTAGCTCAAGGGCCTTAGTTTGCTGAGCCATGGTTCAAATTAATGTAGCTTGGGATTTCTTTTTATAAACTGAACATCTGTCTAAGAGGCACACTGGCACTACACTGGGCAAATTGGAAACACTCAGTAAATACTTGTAGAATGAATAAGCAAGCAGAACATTGCCAAATACAAGTAGTAGACCTTCTTGAAGCACAGGGGATAACTATCTCACTTTGATTAAGTATGCTAGAGATTTATTAAAGAGACATTACACCAAAAGCCTCCAACAAAAGGGTTTTGGCCAGAAAAAAATATACCAAGGGTTAGAGGCAACCCAGGTTGGCATGGGGGAATGTAGCCTCAAACTCCTGTCATTTCTCCTGGTGCTAGAATTAACAGGCTTGAATTACCACGCCCAACTACTATATTCTTTCTTTTACTTTAATTTGGGAAGTTGTGTACCTGTGTGGTGAGTGCATGTGCATACCAAGGCAGACATCCATGCTACCACTGATGCCTGACGTTTTATGTGGGTTTTCAAGCTTCCATGGCAGTCCCTTTACCGACTGAGTCATCTCCTCAGCCCCAGTACATGCTTCTCAGAAAGACTTGATACTGTGTTATCTGTGCATCCCCCATGCCTGCCTGCCTGCCAGCCACAGGAATTGCTCATAAATGCTATCAAACACTAAGCAGCTAACTCTAGCTGATCTAGAAACATACCAGATCCATAGCCAGAACAATACCAGTTGACTTAAAGGGATGGTTTATGATTAGCAAGGTAATAAAGATCATGCTTGACCATGCTACAGTGTGGCAAGAGTGACACTGAGGTGGAGAGGATATCAGTCTGGGTATCTGAGGACCTACCGGCATTGGGATCTTAGAGAGCTCTTTTCCAATGCAGTTCTTCATGATGCTCCACAAGTTGAGGCTGTAGTTTGGCTTATATGGTATTCTGGTTCTCTTTTCCTTCTTGGTCTCCTCCAGCTGATGCTTGTACTAGAAGCAAAAACAAAGCCATTCAATCAGCCACAAAGAACAAAAAATCTGCTATCTATAACCTTCCCTTCCCCCATGCTTAACGAACAACAGGAGTTTCTATTTCTCTTAGCACTTCACAGACAAGTCCTTGGGAATCAAAATAAAATCCCTCGACTATGACGACTTGCAAATAAGGGTTACCTGTTCATCAAGGCTGACGTCACTGCTGGCCCCACTGATATTGCTGCCAGTACGTCTTCATGGATGAAAAATCAAAGGAGAGTTAGAACAAAGGCCAGAACTGAAGTGTGGTCCTCACCACACTTTATGAAGCACAATACCAAATATACTACACATACTTAGAATGGCTATGAGTTTGGGATCTCTGAAAAATTCAATGTAAATGCTAACAGTTTTCCATCTACTTAACACAAAGAGCCCACATCTTAGCAACCACCACCAGCTTAGATTCTCATGGAAAAGACTCTCTCATCATGTAAACACACATGTTCATTTTCTTCAACAGTCAAGGTCAACTTACTTGTGGCCCAAATTTTCAGGCATGGTGATAATCTCTGGTGCATCAAAAAACTCATTCTCGTCATCTTCATCGCTCATGTCCCCTTTGCCAGAACAGCACTGATCTACAAAGAGAAAAGCCTCATTTGTTTTCTGTGTTATATTTACCAATGCCTGGCACAGTGGGTTCTTTTAAATACTGACCACAAACACAGCAACAATGGCAGAAAGCAGTAAAAAAGCAAAAAGAAATCAATAGCTCCAAATGCATCCATGAGCCACCAATTGTGGAGAATTTCTTCTGTCAACTGCAGAAACATCCTGATCATCCCAGACAGCTATGTAAGAGCTAAGTGTCCTACCTTTAGCGGAGCCGGTGCTGCCCGGCGCGTTTGCTGGCAGCACTGTGGCTCCCCGGAAGGCTCTCTCCAGGTGATTGTGCTGCTTTGCCAGCTGCTCAAGAGTTTCTTCCAGTCGGATTCGCTGGTCTCTTTCATACTGTAGTGACTTCTGCCACTTCTTACTATGCGTCTGGGCTAACATGAGGAAATCTCTGCAGGCCTACACAGAGAAAGTGTTAGTTATGGCACCTCAACTAGTCAGGCTCCCCATGAAGTCACCTTATTCTGGGAACACGAGAAGGCATATGACAATTAAGTACTTCCTGCTATTCCACAGTTATCAGGGACAGCCAGCTGTGTGCTGCAATCAAGGTCAGACTTGGGAAAGAGTGAACACTGTTGTCATAGTTCTATTTTCCTGGTCACGAGGACCAAGCAAATACCAAGTGAGCAGCAAACCCAGACAAGGCATTTGTGGCAGCAGCACAAAAGGTGGGCATGTGAACTGCACCCAGAGGGTGGCTGCCTGAAAGGCAAAGGGCATGAAACAGCTTTCAATAAACCAACCCAAGCAGGTAACCCAAAGCTGAGAACTAAGACTCGGCAGGTGATACCTCTGGATCTACAACACAGCCACATGGAGCTCATTTCTTGGCACACAGCTTTCTTCCAGCCCTAACTACTTAGGCATATGCTGCTCACTCTGCCTGCACTGCTCTTCCCGCTCCCTTCTCTCTAAGGACCTAGGACAAATGGCACTTCTGTGGCACCCACTCTCCCAAGCAGCCAGTCGTTTCTTCCATCTCCTTACCAGCTTCAGCATACTTCTACCTAATACATGCACATGACTGAGTTTCTTTCTCTCCAGAGAGATCACAAGCAACTTTAAAACACATTTTACAGCTTATTCGTATATAGGTCTCCAGCTCCTAATACATAGCAGGAGCCTCATAAAGTCTGCTTAATAAATAAATGAAGAAAGGAACCAATCTAAGCTTAAAACTGCATTCCCTGTTACAGAGAAACTAAAAGGTTCTATTAGAATGTCTGCTTCCATGGTTTCAACAATTGCCTACAGGTCCACCAATGGCTACTAAATCAGTGATTCCAAATTGGACTCTCTGAGTTTCAGACCAGAATATCCAAGTGCCTATTCAATGGCTCTAAGTAACTTCAAAATCAGTAGGTCTCACGCTTGATTCACCACATTCTCTTGCTGCCTTGTTTCTTTCTTCCAATTTCTCCATCCCAACGCGGTTCTAGAGCCTTTCAAGCTGCCCAAGCCTATGGGGGAGTCTCTCTTTCAGTTTTGCTTCTTTCTTCACATCCAAATATCAATTCCTAATGACTCTCCTTTACTATTCTGGAGTCTGTAATCTCTTTCCATTCCTCCACAGTAGAAGCAGTGGAGCAGACATATGGAGTGGGGCTGGCTGGCCTCAAATCATAGTTCTTTCCTGCTATCTACTTAGTTACTGAACTCTGTGCTTCACATTCTTTGTCTGTGAAAGAACAAACACTAACAACAACAGAGACCCCGCCTCAGAGTCACACTCTCCACACAGAACACTTAGAACACCACATTCAGGAAGGCTGTAGTCAGACCACTGAGCCCACTCATCTGATCTGTACCCTCCAGCCTCCACTCAAGCCTCACCTCTAGGTACCTCCTTGCTCTAACAGTCACCAGTACTTCCCAGACTGAGGTCAAGACCAGGTCTACATATACCATATCACTACCCCCAGCAATTCCTCTCCTTCATTCTCTTCTAATAATACTGATAATCATGAAAGTTTGGCAAGAACCACTGGCATGGTGGTACATTATCTCTGATCCAAGCACTAGGGAGGCAAGGACGGGCAGAGCTCTGGCCAGCCTGCTCTACATCACAAGGTCCAGAACAATCAGAGCTACACAGAAAAACCCTGTCTCAAAAATTTAAAAAAAAAAAAAAATCAAGAGACTACAGTACAGCCAAGCACTTCGCGGAGCATTTCAAATATATTACCTAAAGTCTCTCAACACTACCATTAAAGATCTACTAGTATCAAACCATTTACAGATAAGAAATAGAGGTCACAGAATGGGCAGGGTTTCCCTGGGTTATGCAGATAATGAAGGACACAGTTGGAGTCCAAATCTATACTGCCTCCTTTCTAGGCAGACTTTCATTCTCCCTCAGCATTTAGCTGAGGTGTTGGCCCCTTTAACCTTCCGAGTACATGCTGAACACCTCTACGGTACTGCCTATGTCTACCCTGTCACACACGTAGCTGCTCAGGCTAGCTTTGATCTCTTGTTTCTCCTGCCTAAGCCTCCAGGGTGCAGAGATTAACAGGCATGTGTCACCATACCTAGCTTGTTTTTAGTATGTACAGTGCATTTAAAGCCTTCCTATTATAACAACACAAGAATAAAAGTGCAGCTCGGGCAACAATGAGATTATGACAGGGACACTGGCAGTGAACAGCTAACTTCTATCAAGTTGTTGGATGTCTCAGTGTGTGTTTAGGTGAGGATCAAACCCAAGGCCTGGAGCATGCTAGTCCCACTACTCTAACCCGGAACTGCATTCCTTTCCTGAAAGCTTGGCTCTGACTTCCACAAGTTTATTCCTGACATGACCTTGGAGATGAATAATTTCCCAAGGAACAAAGATGGGCAAATTCCAAGAGATAAGGCTAAAGCAAGACTTTGGGTTTATAAAGCAGGAGAGTTTTATTTAGGAAAAAAAGTCATATTAGAATAAGAAAAATAAAAAGAGTGTCAGAGAGTTGAGCTGATAGTAATTAGAGGACCTGGGTTTGTTTCCCATAAGGGTGGCTTGTGGCGACCAGTGACTCCAATCTCAGAGGTTTGATGCCCTTTTCTGGCCTCCATCGGCACATAAGAGGTGCACAGACATCCATGTAGTCAAAACACCCATACACACGAAACACAAAATGGGAAGTCTACATATTTATTATGGGTCATTGGTTTGTGGAATTATCAGATTTCCTGGTCACTGAACACCCTTGTCAGCACTGACAAGGTGGCTAACTAACACTAGGAGGTGGCTAACCTTCCTGAAATCCTGAAGGCAAAAAACTAATTTGTCTTCTTTCTGGCTGGGGTAAATCAGTCCTGAAGGTGTTCAACACTTAAAATGAAAATTAAAATGTTAAAATAAAAGTTAAAACAACTACCATCACATAACAAAGAAACAAAATGAGAAAGATTTCAGCTCAGGAAAAGGTCTTTGATGTTCAGGCACCATAGGAACTAAACTAGTTCTCACGGTCACTCCCTAAACAAGGGAATCTGGCACTCATGAGGTAACTTAACCCATTTAATTAGAAGGGGCGAGAAGCTCTGCAAAACCATTTCTCACAGAATACTCGTCTCACTTACAAAATGTCCTTCAGTGTTTTTATGTGAAGGGAGCTAACATAACCCGCTGAGTGAGAATCAGTTAGCAGACGAGGAAAAACAGCATTGTAAAACCTGGTATTCCTTTCATACACCTACCAATTTGTCAGTGAGGCCAGCAATGCTCTGTATTTACCCATTCTTCTAGTGCCCATGTGGAGTGTTCTAGAATCAAAGGCTCACACTGAACTAACTAGAATTACAAGTTCTCGACAGCACTTGAGCCGGCCCTCTTGCCATCCCGAATGCAGAATGCCTTAGCTGTGCAGGGTCTGACTCCAAGGAGGAAGGAAGCAGAAGCTCACAACAGTGAAAGGATTCCAGAGGACCTTTGAGTCGGACACATTAGGTTAGAAAAACAGAGCAAAGAAGAAAAACCACAAACGAGCCCAACTAATAGAACCTCAGATGCTCTGCCACTCAAGGAAGGCTGCACCCTGGACTCCTTACCACCGCCCAGAAGAGGAAATGCCCTCTGACCACGTGAGCAGAACACCTTCCCCTTGAGCAGTGGGTCCTGTTTCATGCAACACACAATGTAACTTAAAGCACCTGATGATGGAAGCAAGCCCTGGTATGTTCAGTGTTTTAACAGTTAGTTCCAAGGGGTCAGGAAAGCACTACATTTCTGAGAGGAACTGTCAAAGAGGGCTACCTTCTTTACTCACATTGATCATGGCATTGGATGTTATCCTAAAGAGCGTGGCTCGTTCATTGACCTGCTTGATTTTCTCACTGCTCTCAGCAGGCAGCTTCAGGGACTCCAGCTCGCTGAGGGAACGCTGCAGGGCGGTACCATGCTTAGCTATCAAGTCATTGCAGGTGCTCAGGTCCTCCACTTTGCTGGACAGTGTTCGGAGGGTGTTCTGGAGCTCAGTCTTGTCAGTTTGTGAGACAGACTCTTCATCTCCTGATTCATCTGAAGGGATTTCAAGGTTAGTTCTGCCTCTAGGATCAGGACTGAAAGTTGGAGTCCTATATACCTACCTGCCTGCCTGTCTGTCTGTCTGTCTAGCAAAACAATGTGCATTCTGAGCAACTGAGGGCTTGCCACTCCCGACGATTCCTCTAGAACAGTAGTTCTCAACCTGTGGGTTGTGACCCTCTGGGGATTGAACAACTCTCTCACAGAGGTCATGTAATCAGATAGTTACATTATGACTCATAACAGTAGCAAAATCGCAGTTATAAAGTAGCAACAAAACTAATTTTATGGTTGGGGTCACTACAACCTGAGAAAATGTATTAAAGGGTGGCCGGCCACATTAGGAAGGCTGAGAAGCACTGCTGTGTGTCTTCAGTGTGGCCCAAGACCTACACATGCAGACTTGAAGTGCATCATGATGATGCAAAGTCTCAGGTCACACTCCTAGACATTTAGATTCAGATGGTGAGAGGCAAGGTCTGGGGACCTGCATTTCTCTTTTAAAATTATATTTATTTACAATTTTATATATAGGGGTGGGAGTAGGGTATGTGTGCTACAGTGTACATGTGCATGTCTGAAAATAACCTTTGGAGTCAGCTCTCTCCTTCCACTGTGCAAATCTCAGACGTGGAATTCAGGTGGTCAGATTTGGTAACAAGTGCTTCACTGGCTAAGCCAGCCCACTGGACCAGAATCTGTGCTTCTAATTAATATCCACTAAAGTTTAGATCCACTGATGGACAGGATAGCATGAGAAACTGGATGCCTCTTAGAAACATATGACTAGATCTCCCAATTCTTTTTTGAGGCAGCTTCTCATGTAGCTCAGGTTAGCTTTGAACTTCCTATGTAGTCAAGGATGACCCTGAACTCTTGATCCTCTTGCTTCCACTTCCTGAAAGGTATGACCACCATACCTAGTGTTGCAGTTCTGGGGAATTAAAGGCTTCGTGCATAGTAGGTAAGCACTCTTACCAACTGAACCGCAATGAGCCTTTAAACACTGAGGATTCCAGTCCAATCCAAATTATTATTGCAAGTCCACCATTATCTTTAGGGTGGCACGCAGTCCACCTGCAAAATGGGTTAAGAATTGAAAAGTAGCTTCTTCTATGTCACAAAAAACTATTTAGCTCCAAGGGAGAGCTAAACTTCATGATGAACTTACTTGATGCTAATGCCACTCCAAAAGCAAAACAACAGAGCTCTCAAATTATAAACCGAGTAGGATCTGGGTTGTACCTCTCACTGTCGGCTTTGTACTTAACAGTTTGTCACTGCAGACTGTTTTCCCAGCAATGTCACTCCTTTGTGAGCTAACACCAGCCCTTAAATTAAACAAAGGAACAAGAGAAGGTCTGTCCTCTCTCCTGGTCAGAGGCAGGGCCAAGGTCAAAGCATAACCTGTCACCACAGAACTGATAAAGCAATGAAGTCTCCTCTCATGGCTCAATAGACATCAGGCACCAAGCTAAGCAACTGGCAAACAAAAGCTGACATCTCAGTTCTCTACCAGTGTGCAAGCTCAGTGCGATTATTAATATCTTCAGGGCAAATCCTATCCTTTTCTTAAGGGGAAAAAAAGCTAATTAAAAAGATTTATTTTTGCGATTTTATACTGTGTTTGTGTCTATGCTCTTATGGGTCAAAGGTGGGCAGATCCTCCTGGAGCTAAACTCATAGATGTTGGTGAACTTCCTAACATGAATGCTGAGAACTGAAATCTCTCCCTCCCCTCCGCAAGAACAGGGTTCTTGCAGACTGATAAGACTGTTTTTTGGGTCATCTCTCAAGACTGTTACAACTTCATTAACAAATAAGAAGCTATCAGAAGCTGGGCCTAAAATTCCAACACTTGAGAGGTGGAAACAGAAGGATCAGAAGTTCAAGGTCAACTTAAACTACAGACAAGAGTGAGTATGAGGATAGCCTGGGACATGACTGTCAGAAAAATAAATTTAAAAAATAATAATAATAATAAAAAAAAAAATCAAGGGAAGAAAATTTGGCAAGGGTTCAAATTATGAGTTGTAAGATTCCTAATTATGAAGCCGGGCAGTGGTAGCACATGCCTGCAGAGGCAGGCGGATTTCTGAGTTAAGGCCAGCCTGGTCTACAGAGTGAGTTCCAGGATAGCCAGGGCTATACAGAGAAACCCTGTCTCAATAAATAAATAAATAAATGAATGAATAAATCCTGATTCTGAGCTAGTACTAAAGTAATTATGTCTCAAATATTTAAGAAAGTTAACTGATATTAAAAATAAAAGCACAGGCCAAGCGCTAGGCACAGTGGAGAATGTCTTTAGTCCTAGCACTCAGGAGGCAGAAGCATAAGAATAGAGTTACAGGCCATCCAAGGCTACTAACTAGTAAGACCATGAAGCAAAAATTTTAAAACAAATTTTTTTTAAGTGGTATGTCATATCTTTAGGACCAGGGTTTTTCAACTAGGGTGGAGATGCTATTCTCACAGGGCACCTCACAGGGCACCTCACAGGGCACTGAGCAGGGCACCTCACAGGGCACTGAGCAGTGTCTTTGACTTCTAGCCTCTATATGCCAGTAACACCCTAGCTTCTTTTATTTTTAACTAAAAATATCTCCAGACATTATCAAGTGTCATATGTGTATATGCAGGACTGAACTCAGTTAACAATCACTACTCAGGAGAAATAACATACAACAAGAAGCTTGGGATATCTAAGGCATGGAACATAATCAAAAATGTACACTGCAGTCAGGGTTGTAAATAGTTGTGTTTCCCAGGCCAGTGTTCCTTTGCTCCATACCTGATTCGGCCAGCATCTTCACAGCTTTGGCCTTGGCTAGCTCTAAGGCTGTCACCCAGCGCTGACGCTCTACTTCGGAGCTGGCCTTCAGGTGGTAGGTCTGAGCGCCGCCATTGGAGATGATGAAGTTGCACGAGTCCTCCACAGTGATGTTGGCTGTGGCGAGGTTGATGGTACCTCGGCAGGTGTGTCTCATCTCTGCCTTAGACCTGCCATAACAAGACAAAAAGGCTAAACAGAAAGGTAACAGACATCTGCTCTGCTCTGCCTTTAGTTCCTCTTATTAACTCTGGGCCTTTGAAAATTAAGTAGTCTTAGGAAACAACAAATTCTTGTTTTATTTCCTTCAAACAACTTTTGGAGATTTAAGCAGTGAGAAACGCTTTCAGAGCTTGTAAGCACTGTTTGTGAGTCAGAGTTTATTGCCCCACTGTTCCTCTTACTATTAGCTTTTAAAAATACAGTCTTTACTGAGCTAGAATTGCATGAACTATTAATTCAGCAGTTAATTAAATACAACTGACTAAGTTTTGAAAGGTGGAGAGAATCGTGGAGCCCCTACCACATCCGAGTGTAGAACAGCCCTAGCTCTCTCATGCCCATCTGCAGCCACAAACCACTTTTTACTTAGCAAGTTATAAAACACTTTATAACCTTGTGCAACAAAAAATTTTGACACTCTCATTCTCTAAGAATAGCTCCATTTTTATACACTGAACCACCCCCTCACTGTAAATCAGCCCAAATGGGAACTGTCATGCCATGCTTAGGATTACAGTGCCGAAATGTATAAAAGGCAAACCCTACCTGAGTAGACTATTAAATATTGGCTATAGCTCAGATGGAAGAAGTAATAACTATAATAAAGAATAACCATGAAACAATCAACAGGCATTTTAATCTTTTGGAAAATGCAGCTTCCTAAGTTCCAGGTTTTTACTGGTGGGAACTCCTGAGCCGTCCTATTAATAGCCAGGAAAGACTCAGCAGGTCTGCACTCAAGAGGGCTGGGTGTAAAAATTCCCCCAATCTCTACTGACAGTTCTATTAATAGACTAACTTCTGAACTTCACAACACTACTTGGTGACAACAAGCCACGAAGCACTGGGCATAATATATCAAGACTCACTTAAACATAAACTCCCAGCACTGCTGAGCAAGCAGAGAAACCTGCCCATTTCCCCATCACCACTGCCTACGCCCAGGGACCCTAACGTTGAAAGGGCAGTTTCTCCTGTCCAATTCAGAACATAAAGAGGTCAAAGTCCTTTGCCATAGTACAAAGTGTAGAGCCAAGCAGCCAAACACACCTGGCACATCCAGAATTCCTACATGCCAGAAATGGCACACACCCTTTTAAGATTTAATATATTTGAGAAAGTCTGTTTACTGCCCTTAAGAAGACAGCTTCACTGTTGTTGATCTTGTCATGTATAACTTTTTTTCTTTCTCAAATGTACTAATGAGCAATAAGAGATCACAGGATGGGGGTGGGGGTCTCAAAGGACTGGCCATTTTCCATGCCCTGCACCTGCCACACTGTAACGTGAATCCTTGCTTTTTCTATCCTTACCTCCCCCCACAAGCTTCAGTTACATTATGAATAATGCAGGCTGAATTACAGATCACAGCTGAAGGCCAGCTTACCCTCAGTACTTGGGCCTTCTATCACAGGCCTCCTTATTACTTTCCACTAACTGCCTCCTAGGATCTCCTCTGGCTCCACCATCTTCTTGGACTAAAAAAATTTCTCAGATAATATAAAGTCCATAGCTGGTTAACAGACACTAAAAAACATTGGGAGGGAGGGAGGGAGGTTTGACCACAGAGCTCTTATGCTTAGAACAGAGGTAGGAAAGATTCTGCGTTGAAGTTCTTCAGTCATTTCAGTATTACAATTATTTTCGAGGTAGAAAGTTCTTGCCTGAAAAGGCCAGATGAAATTTAATTTAATCTTTAGAACCTAAAAGGAAAACCTATTACAGCCTGCCATGGGTGTTTTTGAGAGAAATGAGATTTGTGTAAGAGAGTAAGTTATGGGGCATCTATGTAAGGAAACAAGATAAAAGGCTTGCTCATGTCTGTTCTTCTATGTTATCAGAGGATGGAGTCTATGAAGGAAAAATGTATTTTGAAAATGGCATACATCCGAGACTGTAGGTTCTGAACATATGACATTCAGAGGAGGAATGATAACACAGCTAAGTAACTCTAGGAAGGAGATGGGGATCACAAGCACCCTGCTAAGAATAAACTGCCGACGCAGTGAAGGATGTACTTCACTGAGAATTCTGGGGGTGTAGGGTAAAGAACAGATTGATAAACTAGATTGATAAACTAGACCCTGTTGATTGGTTGGCCTGTGAGTGGGACCATCGTACTTGGCATGACAGGTTAATGGCATATCTTGCTATGTTATGGAAGGTGTTTTACGTGGAGTCAGTTTCTGTGAGAAAGAAGGTAAAAAAAGAAGCAACAAATATGAAGAATAGCAACAGGTTACATTATTAATATCCAAGGTCAACACTAATCAAGATTTATACTGATCAAACAATCAGGTATCCTGCAAAGTAGATAATGTAAGAACTTGATGGGAGTAATCAGAGAATATTTCCATTGTTTTTTAGATTTCCTATATTTTATGTGTCTTTTGCATGTGTTTATGTATGTGCAGTAAGTGCTCTTCTCCAACCCAAGACTACACATTATTAAAGCCCTTAGATAATCAGTTGGTTTTTTGTTTGTTTTTGTTTTCTTTGTTTTGTAGTTCTGGCTGTTTTGGAACTTGCTATGTAGACTAGAATGCCTCAACCTCATAGAGATCCACCTGCCTCTGCCTTTTGTTGGGATTAAATGCTTGTTATCTCTTTTCTGCTGGGTGCTGGGTGCTGGCTGCCTGCTGTCGAAATGGGCAAGTTCATGAAACCTGGGAAAGTGGTGCTGGTCCTGGCCAGAGGCCACTCTGGACGCAAAGCCATCATCGTGAAGAACATTGACGATGGCACTTCGGACTTCCCTTACAGCCCTGGTGGCTGGAATTGACTGCTATCCCCAAAAAGTGACAGCTGCCATGGGCAAGAAGAAAATCACCAAGTGATCCAAGATCAAGTCCTTTGTGAAAGTTTATAACTACAACCACCTCGTGCCCACAAGGTACTCTGTGGATATCCCCTTGGACAAGACTGTTGTCAACAAGGATGTGTTCAGGAACCCAGCTTTGAAACACAAGGCCAGGCGGGAGGCCAAGGTCAAGTTTGAGGAGTGATACAAGACAGGGAAGAACAAATGGTTTTTCCAGAACCTTTGCTTTTAGGTATATTTTTGTTTTCGTCATTAAAATTTGAAAAAAAAAAAAAAAAGGCTTGTTATCACTATATCTAGCCCTTAATGTACAAGTTTTAATATGAAGAATCAATGTTACTAGAGATTTATGAACCAAGTCAGGATATGAATCACTGGAATAGTAGTCAATTAAAACAAGACATGGAGCTTGAACAGATGGGAAAAAACAAACTCTGAGCCAAACCAAAACTTTAAATGTATGTTAGAATCCTAAAATGAGTTCTAGATGTGTAGGAGAAAGGGTTCTATTAAAATTAATTCAGAATACAATCATGAAAATGTCACACCTACTAAACAATTAATGTTGCTTAAGCCTCAAGGATGAGCTAAGGCATTTTCTATGTGAGGAGCGATAAAAATGTTCCCACCAACAACCTCTAACTCTTGTCTTCAAGCTTTCTTTAAAATTCTCTACGAGCCAAGCCAACGATGTTCATGGGGGTCATTCATTTCCCCTGGGCCTCCCGATAGCAGAGAAACTACTGGTGAAACTGAAAAGGAATACAGGCTGAGCCACGCCCCCAGCAGTGTCTTGGGTTCCCAAACTGGATGGACTGTGGGAAGAGATTTCAACCAGAAATGGCATTATTATACTAAGCAAATCCCTCTTAGAGTAGACTTCTGTACTTTTTTTTATGAGACACACTGTAACACACTCAATAAACCTAAACCGTGTCTTCGGTAATCATCTCTGTATCTAACTGGTTCATGTAGCACTAACCGAGGTTTTAGGTTTTAAAGTATGAAGAGTAGCTTCAAATCCTGATTTCTCCAAGATCCCGGGAGAGCTGCCTATGCTAAGTCTGCATTCTTGTCAAGAACATGGGAACATGTCCTAACTCCCAGGGAGATAAGAGGTCTATGAGCACTAAATGAACAGATGCAGGTAAGACATCCGGCCACAATGCAAGGCTGTTGGGAAAGCTTATAACCTATCCTCAAATCACCTCTCAACACCTCTGTCTAGTAATATAAGCCCCAAAGTGTGACATGTTATGACCATGCTATGAGTCACAGTAAGTATACATTAACCATACCAAAATAAGCACTGTGAAACCTTAACAATCATTTCAAAAACATGCGTTCTTCCTTTAATAAAACTTAATCTTAAGTAAAACTAAAAGGTGCACGGTGACTGCTGGGTAAGACAATCATTCCCATGGGAAGAGGTGGGGCAGGCAAAAGTAAAAGCTATGATAGAATACACATCTCTGTTGTGGACTGTCTAGACCGAGAAAGTACGCGCATGCTTGAAGAGGTAAGACATATGGTGGACAGAATCCCAAAGTCTCCCGGTGTGTGGTATTCTGATGTCTGAATGTGTGGACTGAGTAGGCATGGGCAGGTATATCGAGGGTGTAACAGAAACATTAAATTTTAGAGACTAGAGCACAAAAAGTTAGGAGTTGAAACTTCCACTGTAAGTTCCTGAGGGACAGTGCCCGGGCTCTGTTTGTGCCCCTCCAGCCTCACAACAGTGCCTTACTTGCAGAATTAGCGATTGCACCCACGTGGTAGCGGAAATACAATGGCAGAGCAGATGCTCTCCAAACAATTGCTGACAGGAAAGACCCAGGGATGGAGGCAGATGAGGCACTAGGGGCGGGTGACAGCGGGGACAGGAGCAGTGTGTCAAATCTGCAGGTTCTGACTTTTGCAAGCTGTCAACCTGTGCAGGTGACAGACAGCGACCCAGGGCGACCTTGGCAGCGAAGCCAGCCGGCAGAGAGTGACAGCGCGGGTCTGTGGGCTGCACAGGGGTAGGCCAGGTGAGCGTGGCGCCCCGGAAGCAGTTACCTGTAGTAGCTTAGGAGCCCGTTGCTCAGCACGAACCATCGCCGCTGGTAGCCTTTGATGTAATTGGTCCATTTGAAGAGCCAGCCCTCTCTAGCCGAGCCCGAGCCCCCGGCGCCCGAACCGCCCGAGCCCGCGGCTGGCGGTGCAGAGCCCGGGCCGCCTGCCGCCACTCCTCCGGCCCCGGGGCCCGGGCCTCCCGCCGTCGCCGCCGTCGCGGCCGCCACCCCGGAGCCGGGCCCCGCGTCCCCGCGTCCGCCGCCACCTCCCACCGCGGGTGGACCCGCGCCGCCGCCGCCGCCCGGAGCCGCGATGGCTGCCGGGCCCGGCCCCACCACTCCTCTCAGCTCGGTCGCCGCCATGAGCCGCCGCCGCCCGGAGAGACACGACCGGAACCGCCTACGAGCTCCGCCGCCGCCGCCCGGAGCGCCCAACACGGCTAGCGCTTCAGCCGCCGCCGCGCAGCGTCCCCGCCCCGCCAGCCCCGCCGCGGGAAGGAGGGCTCGACCGCCGGGAAGGAGGGCGACGATTGGTGCCGCCAAGTGTCACTTGCGGAAGACCCCGCGGACATTGGCATTTCTCTCGGGCCTGTCATGCTACTCCGCCCAGTGAGAAGCTCAAGGCACAACGCGTCCTCCAGGCCTGCTTTCGATTGGCTAACAGGAAAGCCAATCAGGCAGGGCTACAAAATCATTGGTGGCTTTCCGAAGTCCGAGGACGGGAGAATGCAGAGTGCACGGCCGGTTTGGCCTCCGAATGGCTAGTACTTCCGTCAGTCATTACAGTTTATGCTTCTGTCATTGCCACGTCACCCCCGCCCATCGCTCAGCCCTTCATCCTCTTCCGCCCTTACGGATTGGTGGTTGATATCAGCTGCTCAAGCCTTTCTACCAATTACTGAATGCATTGAAGTAAATGGGGCAGAGTCCGGCCTTCACATACTCATTCTTATTTTTTATTGGCCGACACCTATGTCTTTCACCTGTAGGTGGAGAGGCGGGGCTATGATGGGAGATGATTGGCTCTGGAAATTGTCAGTGAAAGCTGGAGTTGTCCGAGATAGCAAATAAATTCATGGATGCACAAGTGGGCAGGCACGTTTGCAGCTTTAAGGAAGTGATGGGCCTCTACAAATGCTCTTTGATGTGGGCGTGCTGTGGAATTCCCTCCTTCTCAATTGAGACTTGCAGATGGCCTTAATAAAAAGAGGTGGATGGTTCCTGGGTCTCCTAGGGATTTCCTTCTCGTGTCCTGTTTCCGGAAGAACCCAGAGAGAGCTTCCTCAGCCCCCTCCTGGACTCTCCCAATCCTCACCCCATTCCCTTTCCTGGTTTACCCTCTGTCTCTTCATTCTAGATTCTCATACACTTCTATTAATTCTGACCATCTAGTAGCCGACCTAGTTTACGGGAGAATAGATTGGCAAAGACCTACTACCTACCTTTATATCTCTTTTCCAAATCTAAAGGCCCTTGTTAGGTTTAGTGTGGTAAAAACACAATTCTCTTGTTTATTGTTGGGGGTCTTGTTCTTTTGTTTTGAACTGGGTGTTGAATGATTAGATTTGATCAGCTTAATTACAGCTGTGTTAGAGGTCACAATTTTCAGTAACTGTTGTGAACTATTATTACAAAAAATAGCCAAAACCTGCACTTTGGAGAATCTAACACCTATTACAGTGTAGCAGTTTTTGACCTGGCAGTAGGAATAGGGTTTAACTTTTGTTTATTCATTTCTTCTAATTTTGGGGTGTGTGTATACACCTGAGTGCAGATACTTTTGGATGCCAGAAGAGGGCGTAAAATCCCCTGGAGCTGGAACTAAAGTTGGTGGGTAGCCAACCTATAGGAACACTGGGAACAGAACTCAAGTTCTCTAGAACAGGGAGCACTGTTAACATCTCTCCAATCCTATGAGTTGCTTTTAGATACTGTAAAAAAAAACTATTTACCTCATCAATGTCAAGAAGTAATCCAAGCTGGGAGGTGCTGGCACATACCTTTAATTCCAGCACTCAAGAGACAGAGGTGGGTGGATCTCTGAGTTCAAGGCCAGCCTAGTCTACAGAGTGAGTTCCAGGACAGCCAAAGCTACACAGAGAAGCCCTGTCACAAACGGAAGGAAGAAAGGAAGAAAAAAGGAAGGAAGGAAGGAAGGAAGGAAGGAAGGAAGGAAGGAAGGAAGGAAGGAAAGAAGGAAGGAGTGAATCTAGCCTGATTTGGAAAGCCTGGCTTCTCACTTTGGTTAAACACCTTTACAGGAAACAAGTGGAAAGGGGGGGGGAGGGCCTTTGTAATCATGCAGTAATAAAGCCATTTGAGTTTTGACCAGCTGCAAGTGTCTGTAACAAATGGGAGCTGTGGTGCCACATGTCCCTCAGTTCAGTGTGCAATCACAAAGGAGAAACACATACTTTTAAAACCAGGAGATCTTGCTGTCCCCGTGTCAACCTAGTAAGCTCACATCACTAACCCAGAGACAACATTCTTACAAAGTCCCTGTGATCTTGCAGCACAAAGTAGAAATGCCATTAGTGAATGAAACTGTCTTGCCAAAATAATTGAAACTGAATCAAATAAAGCCTGGTTACAGGAGCTAAAGAGAGCAGTTTAATGACAGATGCAAAGAGACAGCCAAGTGGAGAATGTGGGGTCTGGGAGATGGCTCCGGGGTTGTCATGCTACTCTTGCGTGAGACATCTCTCAGGTCAAACTCACAATCACTGGTCACTCCAGCTCCAAAGATCCAATGCCTTTGACTTCACCTGGTACCTGCATTCAGGTGAACAAACTAACAAAAGGACACACATAGAGAGACATGTGATTTATAAAGACACACTGAGAATGTAGCTCAGTTGGTGGAGGGCTTGCCTTGGCATGCACAAGAACTTGGTTTCTACCCCTAGCACCGCTCACACCAGGAGCAGGAGGCAGCAAATTTATGTAAGACCAGTTTGGGCTACATAGGGTGATTCTGCTTGCTAATTAACAAACAGACTTAAAGGCACAATTAAATGAATACGGAATTGGATTCTGGCACCGCAAAACTGACTTTTAGACTTCTTCAGCACAGTTGCAAAATGAGAACTGTCTCGTACTGCCAGCCTGTTGTTAGGCAGTTACTATATTAGTTCGGTTACTGATGTTGGAGATCTGCAAACAAATCTTTAAGATCTGGAAAACTGTGCCAAAGCATATAGAAGTGAATGTTACACTACCAGTCATTTTCTTCAAAATGATTCAGCACAAAAGGGAGGAAAAGGAAGACAGCCACCTAATCACTGTTGGTTTTCATTAGTGAGACAGAAGAACCGAGAAACAAATTAAGGTAAGAAGAATTTATTTTTGCCTTATGGTCTCAAAAGTTCCTGTTTAGGGTCTCCTTGCTCCATGATTCAAGGCCAGGCTGGGCTACACGGGGTGACTTGGGGCCTGTGTGACAGACAAGACAAAGCATGGGGAGTGTATAGTACAGCAAAGCACCTCTCTTGTTGGCCAACAGCAAACAGAGGGGCCAGGTCCCCAGTGTTCTACTTCCTCCAAGTCTGTCCCATCCTCCAGTTTCCACCACTCCCCCTCTGTCCATTCAAATTTTGACTCAGTCAGATAGCTTAGTCTAGGAGCTGGGGCGATGGCTCAGCAGTAAGAGTGCTTTCTGCTCTTACGGAGGACCGAGGGTCAGCATCCAGCACCCATCCGGTGACTCACAGCTGTCTGTAACCCCAGTTGTAGGGCATTTGATGTTTCTTTTGACCTCATTTGGCTCCTGTACCCACACAATGCACATACTCAGGCACACACAGGAGTATATACATTTTAAAAAGCAGTCTATTGATTACTTTAAAGCTCTCATGAATCAATTCCTTCTCAATGACTGAATCCACCACATGGGGGAACCAAGCTTTCAAGAAAGGAGCCTTTTGGCAAGCAACTCATATATGTAAATCACCACAAGAGTGTATAGTCTAAAATGTGCAGGCATGTATATGCACATACTTATATGCTTACCTAAAAGAGGAAATATAGCATACACCAAGGGGGTGTTGTGTCATTGGATGGTTGCTTTTCTCAGGTACAAAGTGTATCAGTGCTCATTGTATCACAGTTTTTGTTTTTATTCAAAAAAGATTTTAAAACATCTGGGCATGGTGGCACATGACTTTAATCCCAGCACTTGAGAGGCAGTAGCAGGAGGATCTCTGAGTTAAAAGCCACTCTAGTCTAACTGAGCTAGTTCCAGAACAGCCAAGACTATGCAGAGATCTAAAAGACGAGAGAAAAAAAAACTTAAAAAAAAAAATACTGAGTTGAGTTATTGATGTCACACTACCTCCAGAATAGAATTCAGAATTTTTGGTCCGTGCATCATCTCTGACCTCCACCCTCTCCTGCTTTTCTCTCAGTTTCTTTTCTTGTTTCAAAAAGCAAACCATTAGAGTGTTTTGTTTTCAAAGGAAAAAACAAACCCCATGTTCTTGACCAAATGCATTTTGCACGTGTATGAGGTTTGTTTTCCCAGCAGGCTGTTCTTGAAGGGTGGGTTGTTGCTCTCCAGGCATCAGGGTCCTGGTTCTACCATCTCCTACCTGTGACCCGGCCCACCTCAGTGCCATCTTTGCACGGGCCCTTTGCTAGGAGCTGCACCCAGTGAGCACTGGTGTTTTTTTGTAGGGAGCCATTCAACCGCTCGGCTCGACCGATTCAGCTTTTCTAGGTTGTGTCAGCTGTTGCCCGAGAACGCCTGGTGTAGTCACGCGAGAGCACCTGGGGTAGTCACGCGAGAGCACCTGGGGTAGTCTCGCGAGAGCCACAGGGCAGCTCGTTGATTGGCCAGGACAGGGCTTAAGTAGCTGTTTCCGGGGAGGCTCTGGGCCGGCATTTTGCCATTCGTCATGCACCATTAGCCACGTCAAGTTCCTGAGTAAACTGTCCTGAGGAGAAATCTGGTTGTCGTGAGTCTTATTCCTGCTGGACGGGGTAGGCGCGCGACATTTTTTGTGTTGTCTGCCCTCCTGCCAACCTTCTGAGAGTCCTGAAGACCTCTCTTGCCAAGTCCTACTGGAGGTGATGCTGCAGGGGAATGCCAAGCAGTATCATTAGCCATCTGGGTTCAGCCCCTCAGAGGGTTGGGCCCTGGTCCTTTTATAAGTTACCCAGCACCCTCATCTCTGTCTCTTAACTGGGAATAGGAGCCCACAGTGCCTGAGTACAGCCTTCCCAGTCCCGCATCTTTGCTGTAGACTCCATCTAGGTCTAGTCCCAGCCCCCTTGTCCACTTACACACCTGCCCTGGCCTGTGTTGCCTGTGCCTTTTACCTGCAGTCAAAAAATACTGAGTTGAGTTATTGATGTCACTCCACACTACCTCCAGAATAGAACTCAGAATTTTTGGTCTGGCAGGTGAGGCCTGTCCATGCATCATCTCTGACCTCCACCCTCTCCTGCTTTTCTCTCCACTCTCCATTAAATTGATCTACACACTTTTTCTGGGTGGTCCCTGGGCTTCCTCTGCCCGGCACCTTTGTATAGGCTTTCTCTCCATTCAGTGGACAGTGTGATCTAGACTCTAGAGTGTCCCCTGAATTCCATAGCTGTAGCAATCTCCCTTCTTCAGGACATAGACTTTCTCTATGATGTTAAGTGTTTTAGGTGTCAGCAAAAATACCAGAGGAAAACAACTTGAAGAAGAGAACACTAATTTCAGATCATAGTTTTAGAACTTAGTCATCATAGCAGTGGGGCAGGGTGGGGCATGGGGGAGAGTTCACCGAGTGGTCTCAAGGGAGTGGAGGCAGGGTAGGGATGGGGGGGGGGAGACAGTATGCCTGTAGTGATGAGGGTGGGTTTTTTTTCTTTTTTTCTTTTTCTCTTCTTTTATTCTACGTACTCTGTGACTGAGATAGCATGGGAAGGTTTAGAGTCTCAGAAGTGTGGGGAGAGGGGAGTGTTTGCAAGCAGGGGAAGGTTTAGGAATGCCCAGCCTTTGAGTTAGTCCTGCCATGTCAAGAATTAACTATTAACTCATGTGTATGTATGTATGTGTGTGTGTGTGTGTGTGTGTGTTAGTGAGTGTGTGTGTGTGTGTTTCATTCTCAAATTCAGGTAGATCTACTCGCCTCTCCCTCCTGACTGCAGGGATTTAAGGTACCCACCTGGGAATGTATACATGGCTGAAGAAAGATGTGTGCAGGCTTTTTCCTTTCTTTTCAAGCTTATTTTTAAGTTAACATACAAAGAAGTGGGCTTTGTTATAGCATTGTGTGTGTGTGTGTGTGTGTGTGTGTGTGTATGTATGTGTGTGTACACATGTGTACATGTGGGCATGTGTGTGGATACATGTATACTTGTGCTCATGGAGGCCAGAGGTCAACCTTGTTTGTAATTACATGGCCTCTCTTTGTGCTGGAGCTTCCTGATCTGGCTCCCCTGGGTGGCCAGTGAGTGCTACAGATCCATTTATCTCTACCTCCCAGCATTGAGGTTACAAATGGGTACCACCACATCCAACTTTTTTTTTTTTTTTTTTGGTTTTCCGAGACAGGGTTTCTCTGTGCAACCCTGGCTGTCCTGGAACTCACTCTGTAGACCAGGCTGGCCTCAAACTCAGAGATCCGCCTGCCTCTGCTTCCCAAGTGCTGGGATTAAAGGCGTGCGCCACCACGCCCAGCAAAGATTTATTTATTATATCTAAGTACACTGTAGCTGTCTTCAGACACACCCAGAAGAGGGCATCAGATCTCACTATGGATGGTTGTGAGCCACCATGTGGTTGCTGGGATTTGAACTCAGGACCTTCAGAAGAACAGCCATGCTCTTAACCGCTGAGCCATCTCCCCAGCCCCACCCAACCTTTAACATAAGGGTTCTGGGTATCAAATGAGCTTTTGTTTGTTTGTTTGTTTGTTTTGTTGTTTTGTTTTATTCTCTCAAAACAAAACCCTTTGCTGATTATCCCTCTAGTCCCTGTTATAGAATTTTCATGCAAATACTTTGTTCCTAATACTCCCTCCTCTCCTCTGGCTGGACCCTTCCTCCCCTCCCAACAGCCTCCCATGCTGTGTTCCTGTAATGCATATTCCATTGCTTTCTAGTTCTTTCTTTCTTCTGAGCATACAGGTTTTATATAAACATCTTCCCTACTTGTCAGGTTAAAGTTTTAACTTAGTTTTTATTATGCATGCTGGCATCGGCTCTATGGCCCAGCTTTTACCATGTGATGGCTTGCTAATGATGCAGATGTTTGCGATGGTGTAAACCTTGTGAGTATAATGCAGTATGAGAACTGGGTACCTCAGTTTCACCCTCGCTTCATTTGCATAGTCCATAAAACACATTGTTATTGGAAAAAATAATCTATTCTTTTTTATTTTAGTTCTTGATCGATTGATTTGTATGTGTGTCTTCAGTCAAAATATAATATATATATATATATATATATATATATATATATATATATATATATATATGGCCTGGAACTTGCTCAGTAGACCAGACAGGCTTTGAACAGACAGAGATCCATCTGCCTGGCATTACAGGCTTGTGCCACCATGCCCCAACAACTGATTTGTTCCTTTGAGGGACAGCAAGAGTCTCTTTTTAAATATGAATGTGAAGTAATTTGAGTTTGTCTTAGACTGAATTCCCCCAGAGTTTTACTGGGGAGCACTCCCTTCAGTGCTGAAATGGCAGCAGCAGGCAGAAGGGTCCAAGGTCAAAGAACACCGCCACAGCAGCAGACACCCTCAAGCACAGCGCCATCTGGATCTGAGGCAGCTTACTTAGGGCTCCAGTCCTCAGAGTGGATGCGGCTCAGCCATTTCCCTGCAGATTGTCCAGGGAGTAGGCAATCCTGAGAAACAGACTCAGCTGTGGGCTGTCAGCCACCAACACTTGCAGCTGAGGACAGTGCTGAGTCCCCAAGGTAGGCATCTAGGAGGTCTCTATCCAGGGCAACCTGTAGTCCATGACATGTCCCCTCTTGGGTCAAGACTTCTTTAGTTCACTTAACTTACACAAAAGATGCCAGTAGAAGCTGTACTTGATAACCCTGTTGCTGCTTGCCAGAGGGACACTACTCATTCCTGTTCTCCCTACTAGCTTCTTTTTTTTTTTTTTTTTTTTTTTTTTTTTTTTTTTTTTTTTTTTTTTTTTTTTTTTTTTCCGAGACAGGGCTTCTCTGTATTGCCCTGGCTGTCCTGGAACTCACTCTGTAGACCAGGCTGGCCTCGAACTCAGAAATCCGCCTGTCTCTGCCTCCCGAGTGCTGGGATTAAAGGCGTGCGCCACCACGCCTGGCTCCCTACTAGATTCTTAAAGTCTACCTGTTCTACGTTCTGTATTCAGAGTGGGAAAGAGCTTGGAGAATGAATTCTATTTTTGTGATCACTGGGGACTGGTCTAATTTCCTTTGCTTGCTATCTAACTTTTCTTGAAGCGAGGGCTGTCTCTAAGCATTCTAAGCTTCCTCTTTCACTCAAGTCTGGGCAACAGGATGATGTAATTCATTGAAACTAAGGAGACACAAAGTGAATTTGTCAAAACAGATCTTTCAACAGAGTCTCAAGGGAAGTAATGGACCTTCTGTTTTGGGATCATTAGGTGCAAGAACCACATTTGGTGTGTTTTGTGTCTAGCTACATGGGGAATAATTACGTGTTTTTAAATAAGGAGAGCTTCACATGTCCCTCACAGGAGGCACTATTCACCTGGTTATTCACTCAGTTACAATGTCCCAAGGCCTTGATAACCTGGCCTCAAGTCCTGGTTTTGCTAAGTGAGTCCAGTCTTAGGCTGTTTATTCAATGACTCAACAATTTTCTTATGTCCATCTTACTGTTTCGTAAGTATTTGGGTAAGGATTAAAGAAAGCACAGGGAATATACCTGAATATATGGTACTAAATGCCAACTCTAATTAGTAATTTTACAAGAAGATCATTAGAGCGCAACATATCTAACCACATTGTGGTTTGGATATGAAATGTCTTCTCTCCCAGAGGCTCATATGCTTGAACGACTGGTCCCTAGCTAGTGACCATAATGAGAAGTGACGGGATCACAGGACTTTAGCCTCATCATAGAGTCATCCCTTTGTAAAGTCAAAGCTGAAGGGGCTATCAGGAGATGGGGCCTGGGGGCCCTGCTTTGAAAGGCTGTCTTTGCTTCTGGACTTTCCTCTGTTGCTCTGCCTCCTGCCCACTGTGAAGAGAAATGCCCCATCCCTCTCATGCTCCCTGCCATGATACTGTGTCTCATCACAATGGGGCCCAGAAGCAATGGAACCAAGTGAGCATGGACTGAACCCATGTGACCAACACCAGTCCTTCGTCCCTTACGTTGTTTTTGTTTGTCATTTATTTGTTTTTATTTATGTGTGTGTACATGCATGTTTTCTGGTCTGTATGTATACCACATGCAGGCAGTATCTCTGGAGGCCAGTACAGGTGCCAGATGTCCTGGAACTGAGTTATAGGGGTTTGTGAGCTACATGGCTAGGGTAACGGGAACCATACTCTATCTCCTGTAATCTTTTTTTTGTTTGTTTTTTTGTTTTTTCAAGACAGGGTCTCTCTGTGTAGCCCTGGCTGTCCTGGAACTCACTTTGTAGACCAGGCTGGCCTCGAACTCAGAAATCCACCTGCCTCTGCCTCCCGAGTGCTGGGCTTAAAGGAGTGCAACACCATGCCTGGCTTTATCTTCTGTAATCTTATCACTGAGCCTTCTAACCACAACTCCCCACATTTTTTTTAAGATTTATTTATTTATTATATGTAAGTACACTGTAGCTGTCTTCAGACACTCTCCAGAAGAGGGCATCAGATTTCGTTACGGATGTTGTGAGCCACCATGTGGTTGCTGGGATTTGAACTCGGGACCTTCGGAAGAGCAGTCAGCGCTTTTAACCACTGAGCCATCTCGCCAGCCCCCCACATTGTTTTATTACAGATTTTCTGTCCCAGCAACTAAAAGTTCAGTTTTCATTGAGAGCATCAGACATACTGCAGGGATGCCTAGAAACACTTGAACTTTATAGAGAAAGACGTTGATTATTATTTTGTGTAAAGTATCTTTACAGATCATGCCATATATGTTTTCAAACCATCCTCACTGTTCTACCTACTTTATTTATTTATTTATTCATTTATTTATTCATTTATTTATTTATTATTTCTTTGAGAGAGGGGTTCTATGTATAACAACGCTAACTGTCCTGGACTCGCTTTGTAGAACAGGCAAACCTACGAAGGCCTGGGCTATTCATAGAGTTTCTCCTGAGTTCCTCTGCCTCCTGAGTGCTGAGATTAAAGGCACGTGCCATCACACCCAGCTCTTCTACCTACATTTCTACGAGGAGGACAATTGAGACTCAAACAGGTAAAGTCCCTAGCAGAGGCAGAGCCTCTGTGTGCAAGCATGGATGTGACTAGGCATGCCACATGTTACCTATTGCTTTGTAATCTTTTAATTTTTGTCCTTTATTAACTCACAGTTTTGTTTCAGAACTTTCTTCTTTAAATTTATTTTGTTGCTTTTATTTTATTTATTTATTTATTTATTTATTTATTTATTTATAATGAGAACGTGAGCAGACAGCTTTTGGGAGCTTGTTCTTTCCTTCTACCCTGTGGGTCCTGGGGTTTGAACTTCAGTGATCCGGCTTAGAGGCAGGGGCCTTTTCCTGCTGAGCTACCCCACCTACCCTAATTTAAAGAGGGGGAAGAAAAACAAAGCCCAGAAAACATTCAAACTAGGGGCATCACGGGACTAGGAATATGGCTCAGTATGCACGATGCACACTTAGCATGCAAGCCCTGGGCTCATCCCCCATCACCACATTAGAAATGAGTGTGATAGCACTCACTGCCTATAGTTCCAGCTAGGGAAGCAGAGGTAGGAAGATGAGAAGTGCAGGGCTGTTCTTCGTTATATAGCAAGTATGAGGACAGCTTGGGCTGTGTGAGGGCCCTGTTTCAAAACGGAAAGATAAAGAAATAATCAACAAACAAACAAGGGCCCATGAGATAACTGTGCACGGAAAGGTGCTTGCTGCCAAGCCTCATGACTGAATTCCATCCCCAGAGCCCACAGGATGGAAGGAGAAAAACTCCCTCAGGTTATCCTCTGACCTGCATGTCTGAGCCATGATGTGTGAGCCCAAAAATAACAGGGATAACAATGTCATCACCACAACAGAAGGATATTTGGCTTGATTTCGATAGCATGAAACGTTTTCTTGTATTTTAAGAGTGTCACCATCTGACCCGATTCTTGTAAGCCCCAGAATGATCCCTCTCTTCAAGCTACACAACACCCATTGTTTCACACCAGAAAAGCATTTTTTTTTTTTTTGCATTTCAGAGAATACTGGAGGCTCCAGGTGATGGATTCCACAAAATCTGTAACAATTAAGATATGTTTCTCTTACTAGTAAATCCCAACACAAAAATGACTGCAAAAGTCCTTGGCAATAAATAAATGGCTAAGCTTATTTGCAAGTATTAGAAGCCCAGTTTACAATGAATTGGACACAACACTTTCACACGCAAAGGAAGATACAGGAAAGTAGCTCTGGGTAAATGTAAAGGCTTATAGTGGAGGTTCCCTGAAGTCTTTAGACATAGACAGCTTCCTCCATTCTGTATTGTTTCTGCTGGTAAGGTTTCTTTTTGTCTCCAGGTAGCTTCTTCTGTTCACTCTAACTGCTAAGCATGAAGGAAAGGAGATCAAAAAGCAAAAGCCCCTCATCATATGAACTCCCAGCTACTGACCCAGTGCCGTGCCTACCACCAGCCTGCTGCCATTGCTCTCAGCCATGACAGTCATAGACTCTTAACCCTCTGTAATTATCACCACACCTCCCAAAGCTCAAGGGGCGGATCAACATCTAAAAATAATTCAGTGCAGCTACCAGAAGGGTCAGAGTACTTTGGCTTCCATTAATCAAATGAACAGGACCCTTTGAAGTGAAGCTGACTGGAGCCAGCACAATGACCGCAAGTATTTGAACAGTCTTGTACAAGCAAACAAGAATCAAAGATGCCATGTAAGACTTCATCTTCAACACTGAAAAGAGATGTAATAAGATATATACATTTCTGGCTTATTTTTGGTTTTTTGAGACAGAGTTTTCTGTGTATAGCTTTGGCTATCTTGGAACTCACTTCATAGACCAGGCTGGCTTCGAACCCACAGAAATCCACCTGCCTCTGCCTCCCAAGTTCTGGGATTAAAGGCATGTATCACCATGCCCTACTCGAGGTACATAAACTTTTAGTATCAAGAGAAAAAAAAAGTGAGCATTTTGAAATGCAGTTGAAAGAAGAAATCACTGAAGAGAAAAGACATTGAGTAAGAAAAAAAAAACCCAAATCATTATAAAGAAAAAAAAAGAGAAAGGAAAAGAAAAAAGAAAAGAAGAGAAGAGAAGAGAAAGGAAAAGAGAAGGGAAGGGAAGGGAAGGGAAGGGAAGGGAAGAGAAGAGAAGAGAAGAGAAGAGAAGAGAAGAGAAGAGAAGAGAAGAGAAGAGAAGAGAAGAGAAGAGAAGGAAAAAGGAAGGAAGGATTTTTGTGGCTAAAAAAATTAGACCAGCAATTAAGGGAACATTGTGAAGGTCTTCTTACTAAATTGGTTTGTGTCCAGGAGGTAAGATGGGTAAGGAGTGGCAAGCACAGAGCATTCAGCAAGAGCTGAAGAGGCAAGAGTTGGTGGAAGGGCAGATGTTCACAAGGTTCTGGGAGGAAGACAGGTTAAACAGGGAAAAGGAGAAGCCCAAGAAGAGAGGAGACAGAAAGAGCCGGTAGAAAACACACAGGTGGGGCTGAAGGCCCAGGGCACCAGCATCCAGGAACAAAGGCAGGCTGTACTGTGGACGGAGGGAGAGGAGGCCTGCCTCTTGTAGCACAGTACACTGGTCAAAGTAGAGAACCAAGAGAAGCTCCAGAAACAGAAGACAAAACCAGAAAACTCAGAGCATTTTTACAAAAAGCCTTGCAAGAGAAGACAAAGTCTACACAGCAGGAACACAGAGAAGAGGGCTGGAGCATGAGACTGCTGGGTGGGCCCTCCAAGACTTAGAAAAGGAGGCAGATAAAAGGGGGCTGGAGCATGAGACTGCAGGGGGTGGGCCCTCCAAGACTTAGAAAAGGAGGCAGATAAAAATAAGCAAGTGAGAGAAGGCAAGACAACAGGAGGGATACCATGGGTATCTAATGTAGTGATGAAAGGATGAAACAGCTCAGGAGAAAACAAGTCAGAACACCGAGGACCGATGGCAAAGAAGTTGGTTGGGGAGGGTCAGGAGCTGGCACGTAAAAGAGAGTGGGGAAGGATGGAACTCATTCATGAGTGAGGCTATGTGTACAGGAAAGCCCAAAGTTCAAGAAAGGCATAAGGAACTGAATTATAACTATCCTACCATTTGCCTTGACTTTTTAAAAGTTAATTGTTTAGTTAGCCATCAGAATGATGGGTTTCACTGCACCATTTTAATAGATCCATAGCATCACACTTTGCTCTCACTCACCCTTCCCCCATGGTCCTTCCTTGCCCTCTTTCCCCCATGCTCAGACTTTAACAACCAAAAAAAAACTAAGTATGTGTCTGTGAAGTGCCATACTAATGGGGAAGGTGGAGCCCTGCCGTGTTCAGGAGCGTTTTGGGAAGTCTTATCAAATGTGCTGGACAGTGGTTGTAACTGAGTGTTTCTTTCTCTGCTAGTCACTGCAGTGACGGGCAAGTCATGTCCAGAGTCTCCTCCGCTTTCTTCTCTTCATTTAAGTACAAACCTATTATCTGTCCATTAGAAAAGATCTAAAATTGCTCAGAAATGTAAAGACAAAATGTGAACGTTTACTATAATCATACCTTTCAGAGATAATCATTGCCTTATTGGTTTTTACAAATATTCTAAAAACTCTTAATGACCAACAACTTGATACCCATGCAATTAGTTTGATAGGGCTGTTGTAACAAACCGTAGCTTTACTGAGTAGCTTACATAGAATTTCCCCACTACACAGTTCATGAAACTAGAACTCTAAGATCAAGGTGTCAGGACAGGTGATTTTTTTTTTCTGAAGTCTCTTTATTTGGTTTTCAAATGGTTACCTGTGTTTTCCTATCTTTCCCTCTGCCTGTTTGACACCAGTCCTCAGGTTAGAGTCCACTCTAATAATCTCATTTTAATTCATTCTTCTTCAAATACAGTAATATTCTGAAGTACTGGCAGCTAGGACTGGAGGATTGTTAGGACTTTGAGTTTGGGAAATACATGATGCTTAGCCATGTCATGAATTTAGTGCTACGATGTACAAAAGCTACGGAGCACAGTAGCAAAGCTAGCACCAGTCAGTCTGACTCGACATAAGACCAATTTCCTGCAGCCTTCTCTCAACCTGCTGTCCAAATGATCTTCAAAAATGATTCTCTCAGGGATTCAGGGCAAAGCAAGCCCTGTGCTCTTAACCTCTTAACCACTGAGCCATCTCTCCAGCCCCTTACCTCTTTTTTTTTTTTTTTTTCTGTTTGTTTTGTTTTGAGACAGGGTCCGGGGTCTCATATAGACAAGGCTGGCCTTGAACTCCCGACCTCTTGCCTCTCTCTGCTTCCCAAGTGCTGAGATTATTGGGAAACATTTTCACAGCTGACTAGTCACCTTTCCTTTTAAAGGGGCAGATTCTGCATCTGTCAGAAGAGGGAAAACTGAGCCGGGCGTGGTGGCACATGCCTTTAATCCCAGCACTCGGGAGGCAGAGGCAGGTGGATTTCTGAGTTCGAGGCCAGCCTGGTCTACAAAGCGAGTTCCAGGACAGCCAGGGCTACACAGAGAAACCCTGTCTCGAAACCCCCCCCCCCCAAAAAAAAAAANTTTTTAAAAAAAATCATTTTTTTAGTCATCTCTTATGTATTACATCCCTAATGCAGTTTTCCCTCCTTCCCTTCCAACCTTCCCTCCACCCACTCCTGTTTCTCCTTACAAAGAACAGAACTCCCATGGATAGCAAACATGGCATATCAACCCAGTAGAAGGAAAAGGGTCCCAAAAGCAGTCAAAAGAGCTAGAGACAGCCTGCTCCCACTGCTAGGAGTCCCACGAGAAGACCAAAGCACACAACCCTATGTGCAGAGAGCCTAAGTCAGCCCCACGCAGGCTCCCTGATTGTCGGTTCATGCACTGGGAGCCTAAGTTAGTTGATTCTGGAGGGTTTCTTTGGTGTTTTTGTTTAACACAGGGTCTCATTCTGTAGTCAGGCTAGATATGAGTTCAGACATTGATCCTCTTGTTTCAGTCTCCCCAGTGCTGGGATTACATGTAAACTTGCACTCCACACCTTCTGACAGCCAGATCTGCTTTTTGCCTTCGTGAAGTCTAGGTAGTGTTGTACACCAGGCTAAACTGGGAGGAGCGAAGTTTATCTGGGTGAGTGGGTTCCACAGGATCTCAGCTGGCATGAGTGCTGGTTTTCAGTGAAACAGCTCTCTTTTATTGGCTATATAAACTTTGGAGAATGGGTAGGGGTTTTGGAGTGAATGTACATTATCGGCTGGTGCTGAGGTGTTGGGAACGCTTCATTTGCATGAGGAGGAATTCCAGATGCTTGCTGGACTTGTCCTTATAGGGAGAGAGGAAGCAAAACCTGTAATTTGGCCACCAAGCTACTTAACTACTGCAGGCAATGTGAGCTAGGACATGCAAGCCCAAAGCAAGGAGGGAACAGTCTTAACTTCTATAGGTCTCAGGGAGGGAACAGTCTTAACTTCTATAGGTCTCAGGGAGGGAACAGTCTTAACTTCTATAGGTCTCAGGGAGGGAACAGTCCTAACTTCTATAGGTCTCAGGGAGGGAACAGTCTTAACTTCTATAGGTCTCAGGTCCAGGTGTTCAGAGTTTGGGCACATCTCGACCTCATTCTTGCTTGGGACTGGCTTCCCCAGTTGCATGGCTTTCTGACTCCATGCCTTCTAGCTCTCTGAAGTTTTCATGGGCTTCTTTTGTGTAGCTGTTCTCTTGAAAGTTACCCATTTAACTCCCCTCCAGTCCACGTATAAACCCTTCCCTCATTCAAAGCCATTACAGTAGTGGATTTCTTTCTAGTACTTATTACTATGGGTATCCCACTAGGACTGGAAGCTGTACCAGAACCATAAGGTCTGACTTACATTGTCAAATTGTTCCTGGCTTGCTGATAAAACGAGTGACAATGTATTTAGAAACAGGCCTCAGGGAACCACCGGCATGTTTTATGTCTGTTTAAAGGGGTTCTTGGAATACCACCTTTAATCTTGGTTTCATCACAGTTTTGTCGTTATTGTTGTTGTTGTTGCCTACTATGTGTCAGCCTTGTGCTGGGCTCTGGGGTGAACAAGACAGCTCACATGTAAATACAGGAAGTCACAGAAGGAACAAGCCACTCGTGACCTGTTTATTTCACAATATCAACAGAATGGAAGTAAGGAATTCCATTTGCATCTTCCCAGGGTCCAGATCTATATTACCATACCCATCCTTGCGATTCTAATCTTTATCACAAACACAGTTCCTTTTCTGGTCATTCCCAGAGGCATTAATTTGCCTACTGAAAGATGAAGACATTCAAACCCAATCAGGAAGGCTGCAGACATCGCCTTCAAGCCATCCTGCTTTCCAGCTGTTTCCACATGAAGTTCAGATCTAAGATCAAGAACTATCTTCCAGCCAGGACACTAATTCCAGTTTCAGTCCTTAACAGTGGATGGTGGAGAATCTAGACTCTAGATGATTATTTTGGTGCAGTACAATTATGGTTGGCCCTTTTGTTTCAAAAGGTTAGAAGATCAAAATAGAAAGTTTGTTTGGGGCTGGAAATACGGCTTATGGCACACATATATGCAGGCAAAACAACTATACAATATATAAATAGATCTTTTTTGTATTCTTTCTGCATTATAAAATAGCTACAAGAATGTAAAGTGATGTAGGCTTAACTTTGTTTATTTTTCATGGAAGATGATGACAGGCAAGAAGTATTTGAAGATTGACTTGCAACAGTTAAATTTTTGTACAGTGGGACGCAGAACCATACACAGGGGGTGGCTCTCTCTGAACTGGGAAAGATGGCCACAGTATATTAAAGGTAAATGCAAATGTGTCTAATTTGAATCTTTGTGTGCCGGTTCATGGTAGAATCACTTCAAGAGCAACACACTAAACTCTTACCTTGTTTTTTTTTTCTTTTTTAAGAGATTTTTATTTATTTTATGTATGTGAATATAATACTTTAGCTGTTTTCAGACATAAAAGAAGAGGGCATCAGATCTCATTACAGATGGCTGTGAGCCACCATGTGGTTGCTGGGAATTGAACTCAGGATCCCTAGGAGAGCACTCTTTTTTTTTTTTTTTTTTTTTTTTTTTTTTTTTTTTTTTTTTTTTTTTTTTTTTTTTTTTTTTTTTTTTTTTTTTTTTTTTTTTTTTAAAGATTTATTTTATTTACTATATGTAAGTACACTGTAGCTGTTTTCAGACGCTCCAGGAGAGGGCGCCAAATCTCATTACGGATGGTTGTGAGCCACCATGTGGATACTGGGATTTGAACTTATCACCTTCAGAAGAGCAGTCGGGAGCTCTTACCCGCTGAGCCATCTCACCAGCCCCAGGCTAGCACTCTTAACCACTGAGTCATCTCTCTAGCTCCATTAGCTTGTTTAACCTTTTTTTTCCTTCCTTCCTTCTTTTTTTTTTTTTTTTTTGTTTTTGTTTTTGTTTTTTCGAGACAGGGTTTCTCTGTGTAGCCCTGGCTGTCCTGGAACTCACTCTGTAGACCAGGCTGGCCTCGAACTCAGAAATCCACCTGCCTTTGCCAAGTGCTGGGATTAAAGGTGTGTGCCACCATGCCCGGCTTCTTTCTTGAGAGTGGAACTTTAGATCTTTTTTTCAAAGTGTTTTATTTATTTTATTTTTGGACACTGTCTCTCTGTATAGCCCTGGCTGTCCTGGAACTATGTATGTAGACCATGCTGGCCTTGAACTCAGAGACATCATGATTTTGGTGGGGTTATTAGCATATATCCCATGTAATAATTGACTGCAGTCGGGCGTGGTGGCACACACCTTTAATCCCAGAACTCGGGAGGCAGAGGCAGGTGGATTTCTGAGTTCGAGGCCAGCCTGGTCTACAGAGTCCAGGACAGCCAGGGCTATACAGAGAAACCCTGTCTCGAAAAAAAAAATTGACTGCATTTTTATACGTGTGCACCACACTCACCCCACCATTACCGTCTCCTTCCCCTTCCTACTCATTTCCCTTCTCTTCCTAACTTGTCCCTCTTTTACTTTCATGTCTGTATGTGTGTGACTCAGTGAGTTTCACTAGGGTTCCTTATAGGAATGTAGGTAGGGTTTGTTAATAGAAGCAGGGACAATTTACCCATGACTACACAATTGAGATAAGAATCTCTCCATTTACCACCTGTCGTGCGCCGTCCCCGTCCAGCGGGAATAAGACACAAGACAAACAGGTTTCTTCCCCAACGGTTTACTCAGGAACTTGATGCACTTACAGCTAAGCAGAGCATGATGGCAAATGGCAAATGGCCCCACCGCGAGCAGCCTATTTAAACCCTGTCCTGGCCAATCACCTAGCTGCCCCGTGGCTCGAGCTCAGACACCAGGTGATCTCGGGCTGCCCTGTGGCTCTCGCTAGGGCACAAGATCAAACCACAGCTGACACTGCCTAATGCCAATTAAGAGTTGTTTATGCCAGTACAGCTGAGTCGGTCTGTGCCGTCTTTAAGGAGCAGCTGAATGGCTCCCTACAACCACCAACTGTTAACTGCACATAAAACCTCAGGGGGCGTGGTGCCCCCATGAGGTCCCCTCCCTTCCATAACAGGGTGTTGATCTAACCTTGCACAGATGCTTTGAGTTCAAGAGTACAACAGCCATATCATTCCTGGAAGTCAATATTCTATCCTGTTCTCCCACTTCCTGTCTTTTACCTTTTTTCCTAGTGCTCTGAGACTTGTAGGGGAGTGATATAGACTCTCCATTAATGAATGGACATTCAACAGTCATTTACTCTCAGGACTCTGACTTGTTATGAGTCTCTGAAGTCACCACTGACTACTGCTAAAAATAAGTTTCTCTTACCAAAGCTGACAGCAGACCTCACTTACCGGCTATTTAGAAGACAACTTGATGGACACATTACACCTATTAGTTAAGAAAGCAGCAGTAGTTTCCTGACTTGGGTTTATGACCTCGCCAGTCATGGGCTTATAGTTTCAGACTGAGTTTACAGTATCAGATGTAAATACTCACCTGTGGTGGGGACATCAATTCCAAACGGAGGGTGGTTGCCTACCCCCATTCACACACCTACCACATTGTACCAAATAGTGGTTCAGCTTGCCTCTCTGCTGCTTGCACAGCCTCTCCTAGGGCTATGAAATCTAGCTAACACACAGGGAAACTTCCAGCTTGATTTATGTCTTGAGACCAAATCACCTTCAGAAATAGGGTCTTACAACCCAGTTCTGGTGATAACAAATAGCAGTAGGAATTTACTAATTAGGGGCCTCAGGGAACTCCCTTACTAACAGTGCATGAGTTGCCCACCCTTGGCATTGAAGTTTTCATTTAATAACTTTTAGTTTTATATTGGTTTATCAAGTATCAGATATTTTTGCTGTTTTTCCCCTTTGAGATAAGATCTCATGTATTCCTGGCTGGCCATGAATTCATTCTGCTGCTGTAGATGACACTGAACTCCTGATCTTCTTGCCCCACCCCCCAAGTGCTAGGAGTATCCAGTTTTATGCAGTACTGGGGATCAAAGCCAGGGATTTCTGTATGCTAGGCTGGCAGTACCACCAGCTTTTGTTATACAAACTGATACAATCTAAGCAATTTTAAAGACATCATATTCACAACTGAAAAGGAAAAACCACACCCTGACCATCAGTTGGTTCTCTTCTACATACTTTGGAGACCTTGAGTCCAATTTTGGTTAGTATCACTTTGGAGAATGAACTCAGCTAAAGTGGGAGCTTGGAGAGTCACACTGAATAATGAGCAAACTCCTCCGAACAGCCTTCCATGTGACATTTGCACACTAAAAAGGCAGAGGCAGTTATGAGACCTGCAAGCTATTCATAACTTTGTCTCTAAGAGGAAAGAAAGTTAAAATAATGCCATTAGATCATTCTAAGATGCTGAGTTATAAGCTTTGCATGCTGAAATCCTACACACTCGTTTTTCAGAGTTCACAATGCCAAACTAGTCAAGCAAAGCTTAGACAAGGAAAAGCATAAGACCCCTTTGGCCTTCCTGCAGTGGAACTCACTGCCCAACCCAAGTACAAGGCTTAAAAACCCATAGGCCATGTCTTGGTCTTCCTGATGTTTGAGAATGCAATTCTAGTGACTCAATAGCTATAGTTTTGTTTGTGTGTGTGTGTGTGTGTGTGTGTGTGTGTATGTATACAATTTAGGGTAGATATGGGACCTTAAGAAGATATGGATCTAGCTCAGACTTATTAGTGGGTCTTTGATCTTTCAGTTGGTATACTCTATCCTTTAATTGTATTTTCCCATGTAGCCATTTTTCTAGGCTTGAAGAAATGGGTTAGAGGCTAACAGTATTTGCTCTTGCCAAGGATTTGGGTTCAGTTCACAGCCCCCAAATTGGGGGCTATGCTATCCATAATTCTACTTCCAGATTATCAAGAACTCTTTTCTGGCCTCTGTAGGCAACAGGCCCACATGTAGTTGCACATGTTTGTAGACAAAACTTCTAATTATTGCCTACGTTCATTATTTCTAGGTTTTTTTTTTTTTTTTAAGTACCTAGAACATTCCCTGAAATTTTACCATTACCCAACCCAGGGCCTCAAGCAAGTCCTGGTTCCTCCAGAACTTCAGTTTCTAGGTCTCTAAATTGTGGAGTGTTGGTATAGTATGTTCTTTCGGGTCCTCTAACTGGACACTCTGAATCTAGCCTTGTGGATATTCCCCATCAGCCACCTAACAGACTTTATGTTAAGGTTATCAAACCATCTCTCTTTATATACTACTCTAACAGTAATCCCATACTATTACTCTGCTCTTGGATCCAACTTCCTTTCCTATTGTTCTCCCTTTAAAAAAAAAAAACAAACCGTATGCATATGAGTGCTTCCTCTATATGTGCACTCTGGCACCATGCCCCTGTGTCCACAGAAAGCAGAAGAGGGCATCAGATCCTGTGGAACTGGAGTTATAGATGACTGAGCTGCCAACATGGGTGTTAGGGATTAAACTTGAGTCTTGTTGAAGAACAGTAAGTGCCCTTAATCACTAAATCATTTCTCCATTCTCTGACCTCCTCTATTCTTGACAAGTTTGCTGAATCTTCACTCTTGCTCAGTTTAAAAGTAAAAATGAACGATTCTCATGTTTCACATTCTTGTATGCTAGGATTACAGGTATGTGCCTAGCAAGATGCTTTTTGCTTTTTAAAGAATAAACAAAGCTACAAAGCTAGAGCTAAGAAAAATACAAACCAGAAGGACAGCTAAATGCTTAAAGGAGTTACCTAAGTCTCTTAAAAGCAAAAAGAGATGGACATCTATCTAGAAATAGTGAATTTATTCAGAGCAAAGTGGTATTCCCCAACATCAAGAGTTTTGCTAGTGAATCCAAGTATAATAGAAAACATTAAAAACAAATGCAGAAACAAAAGGTATAAAGCACACACTTTCAAGTATACAATTTGTTTTATTTACAATACCCTATAAAAATGTAAATTTAGAAACTTTTATTTTTATTAATTAGAACTGAACAAAAAGCACAATAAGGAAGAAACAATAATCAAGTGTTTACTTGATCGGGTGTGAAGGGCAGGCAGGAAAGGCTCAGTGGAGACAGTCAGTAGATGTAGAAGGAAGCTAGGAACTGTCACTGGGGAGCAGCTGGTGGAGCCCGAGGCCACAAAAGGAGGAGATGAGTACAAAGACAGCTGGTTGTAACGGAGGGCTTTACTGTTATACATGTATGTGCAAAACATTTATTCTCTTTAAATATCATAGCCTGTCCCCCGACTACATTCAAAAAGGTGAGAACAGCAGAAAGTAGGATCAGGAAGGGAATATAAAATAAATTGAATTTAGTTTTTTCAGAACTGTAATCACTAGGGAGTAAAGTCCCTTATCTTGGCTGACTGCTGAAGGGAAGAAAGCTGAGTGGAAGGGAAGTATCCTTAAAACTCACACCCAGGCCCTGCTGGCTGCAGTGGATGGGGCTCAGGTGAGACTCAGCAGCCAGGACAGCAGTTCTGCTGCAGGGTAGAGGAGAACGAAGAGCAGAGCCCAAGCTGAGCAGCCATGGCTACATTTGGAAGTTTCTACTCAAGACACTAAATGAAAATGGGGAAGAGGAGCAGAAGCATGGCTTACAGAAGTCACATCAGGAAGACAGTGCAGGTGCACAAAAGCCACACTGCAAAAGCAGGCTCTACGTGAGGCTCATCTTGGGTACTCTTGAATGCACGCTGTAGTCATCACAGGAAAAGGCTTAACCGTGTGTGCTGTTTCTATTATGGTTGTCAGGAACAAAGGAAATACAGGTTAAGGAGAAAGAAAAGTCCTCTCAGCCTAGAGCTGGGCATCAGCCAACTAACAAGTTTGATTTAATGTAATGTGCTGTATACCCTGTATTTATATATTAAAAAAGTAGAATCCACCAAATGACAAGATGGAACAGAAACAGATTAAAAATATATTGGCTGGTTTATTTTTAGAGGTATATGTTAACTAAATACTTTTCAAACAAACATATTCTTTAAGGACCCTCTGGAGACCGTACGAATGTTTGTGTAGGGGTGTGTATATATTTACCTATATCTTGACTTCTACTTAATTTTGACTCTCCTATAATCATATTAATAAGGGGAGATGAAAATAAGACTTCAAAGTGGGGAGGAGTCCTTTGGTATACTACAACCTACTTTGAATTGTAATAGTGGTGATGGGATAAAGGGACATTATATTTGTGTCTCTAGGGCAAAAAAAATGCAAAATTGAGAAGAATTGAGTAAAAGTAGGACATGCAAAAGTGTAACACAGAAGGTAAAAGAAACCAGCAGAAATACCACCCAGCAGAAGTATCAGAGCAGCGGGAATACCTGGCATTCAGAGCTAACTTCTGAAAACAGGAATGGATCCCACAAGGCTTTGCTTTGGGTCATAAGCTACCTCCCCTCCCTCATTAAAAACACTCCATTGGTGAGGGCAGCAGTGCAGGTGGCAGCCAACAGGAGGTACAGGACACTCTGGAGATCTTTTATCGTATCCCCTGAACCAGCCTAAGGATATGAAGAGAAAGATGACTTGTTTGTATGAGTAAGTTAAAACAGAATCAATCTTTTGCATTCAAGTTATGTCTTTACAAGAATTCACATAATACAAGACCTTAGATGCCTCATAGCTTGTGTTGTTTTCTGAGGTACTGTTGCACACAATACAGTGATCTGTTTTAGCACACGCGGGCGCGCACACACATGCACGCACACACATGCACACGTGCACACACACACACACGCACACACATGCACACACACACACACACACACTGGATGTCTCAGTCTCTTACTCTCATTCCACTTCATCCTCCCCATGGTGTGATGTCTGAGATACCAAGGTAGTGAAATGTGTTCACAACTTACTGCAGTTTTGTTTCCAGCAAGTTCAGTTTCTGCCGGTCAACATAGCGAGAAAAAAGGGACACTAGATTTGTAGGGATAGAGATTGGTTTGGCCAGGGCTGCTTGGGGGATCCGTAGAAGTTCTCGGGTTGCCATGAACATCACCTCTGTCCTATCAGGGAAAACCCAAAACAGTGTGAGAAGTAGAAGGGAAAGAGAAGGAGAGCAAAGATAATTTCAAATATTTAAAATAGGAGATAAGCAATCAATACTGACCACTGGTTATTTTGCGTTGATTCTATAACAGGATCTGAACTCTGTAGGTCTTCCCCACGGCTTAGTAGGATTAGGAGCAGTGACAAGCCAAACTATAACAGAAATCAGATGGAATTAAACGTAACAATGTATCTAAAAGGCTGGAGAAATGGATCAGGAATTAAGAGCACCTGTTCTTAAAGAGGATCAAAGTTCAGTTCCCAGAAACCATATAATAGTTCACAACCAGCCACTGGCATCCACAGGATGCACATGCAGGCAAACAAACAGATCCACTCATACACATAAAACAATCTAAAAGCAACAAAAGTAGTGCACCATCAGTTGATAGGACCATGGCACTGAATGGGAATGCCTCTATACCAAAGCCTTTGTGTAGCCAGGCAGAGAGGTCAGCCAAGCCTGGAATTAAAGCTGTCTTTCCTCTAAATTTTAGTTTCTCACTTAGCAGATGACAAGCATAGAAAGCCACTTCTGTATACCCTATCCTGCTGTGAAAATATTTTCCATACCAGTCACTGATAATCTAATGATTTTGTCTTTCTCCTTTTTTAAAGAATCAAAAGAGATTAAGAAGAAAAGTCAAAGTTCATGGAAAATTAGAAGAAAGAAAATTAAGTAAAGTTATTTTATAAATAAGAAAAGGCATTAAGGGCCGGGCGTGGTGGCGCACGCCTTTAATCCCAGCACTCGGGAGGCACAGGCAGGTGGACTTCTGAGTTCGAGGCCAGCCTGGTCTACAGAGTGAATTCCAGGACAGCCGGGGCTATACAGAGAAACCCTGTCTCGAAAAACCAAAAAAAAAAGAAAAGGCATTAAGAGCTACATGGGGCCCTGGAGATATAGCTCAGTTGGTGGCATTCTTTCCTACCATGCACAAGGTTTGATTCCCAGCACCATATAAACCTGGTGTGACAGTGCATACCTATAATCCCAGCATTCAGGAGAATTAAAAGTTCAATATCATCCTTGGCTACACAGGAGGTTAGGGAGCAGCCTGGAATACACAACAATGGCTCAAAAGGAAACAAAACAAATCAACAAAAATATAGAGAAATATACAAAGAGGAAAAAAAAATCAAAGCTGAAAGGAAATTAAAAAAAAATTATACTCCTGAGACTAGGAAAGTAGCTCTGCTGGTAAAGTACCTGCATGCAAGAGTGAGGACCTGAGCTTTGATCCCAAGAAATCACAGAAAGCTGAGGATGGTAGTATGTGCCTGTGATCCCACCTCTGGGAACCGGAGCCTGGCAGACCCCTGATGTACAATGGCCAGCCTGTCTAGCCACATCAGTGAGCTTCAAGTTTAGTCAGAGAACTTATCTCAGAAAGCAAAGGTGGGGAATAATCAAGGAAAGACACCTGGTGCCAGCCTCTGACTGTACAGCCTCTACATGCACATCATACAAAGGTGCATGTGCCAACCTCTGACTGTATAGCCTCTACATGCACATCATACAAAAGTGCATGTGTATGCAGAGTATTCTCTTATCTGAAATCTACAAACTTACAAAGGGTATTAATAGAAGCCTAAAAATCAGCAACATGAACTCTGAAAGGGCACTGAATGAAAATGCCAACAGCACTAGAATAAATGTGATGCTGGCAGTATTCTGGGATTTCAGTCTACCTTTCTGTGCTCGTATTACAAAGGATAATCTTTCTTTTCCACAAAAATTTCCCTGCATTCTATATATAGGCAAATTTTCACCAGACTCAGGATATTGTATGACTTCTTGGTCTTCTACTGTTCTTATCAAAATTAAAACAGAGATTAAATAATAGGAAGACCACAACTGGTCACTTGAGAAACTATATGTCCTGAGGGATACTGGTATCCTCTACTGCCTCAGATACTTTGTTATTGTTTGTAGGTCATAGGAGAAAGGGGTGCTGAAACTTGACCTCCATTGTATACCATGGCTCTAAACAAGTACCTACTACATAGCAAGCACCATCTAAATACTATGACAACTATGCAAAGCCTGCATCATTACTTGCACAACACAGATCAGAAAACCAGCTGAGGGGCTGAAGAGATGGCTCAGTGGTTTAGAGCACTGACTGCTCTTCCAGGACCCAAGTTCAATTGCCAGCACCCACATGGCAGCTCACAACTGTCTATACCTCCAAAATATGACACCCTCACACAGACATGCATGCAGACAAAATACCAATGCAAATAAAATAAATAAATTATTAAAAGTAAAATAGAAAGAAAACCAGCTGAGCATAAGGCTGTAATAGGGCATGCTAGGACTGAAACTTGCCTGTTTAGAAACCATGATCCTCACCAGGCATGGTGGCGCACGCCTTTAATCCCAGCACTCGGGAGGCAGAGGCAGGTGGATTTCTGAGTTCGAGGGCAGCCTAGTCTACAGAGTGAGTTCCAGGACAGCCAGGGCTACACAGAGAAACCCTGTCTCAAAAAAACAAAACAAACAAAAAAACAAAACAAAAAGAATCCATGATCCTCTTACTAGGTTTCCTCTAAGAGGTTTTTGTTTTGTTTTGTACTGAAACTGGGTATGTACACTAGGCTGGCCTTAAACTTAGAGATTTATATGCCAGCCTTCCTCCTGAGTGCTGAGATTAAATACAAGTGCACCAAGTTTTGTCTTAGTCTTTACAACTTTAACATGACATTAACTGAAAGGTGCATGTAGCTTCCCTGTAGTTAGGCATGCCATGTCCTGGCCACTGCTGCTCAGGAGAAGCTTGTTAAAATTTCTGGGAAAAGTCCTAATAAAATAGGACAGGCACCTAATCTACACCTTAATCATCTACACCCAGCTATGTTCCTCATGCCAGTTTTAACTTTCAGAACAGTTTTGAAGCAAGAATCTTCTGAGAATGGGAATCTACTGCTAAATATGACAGGAATAACTGTAGAAGACTTAATACTTGATGCTACAAATTTCACCAGAAACTAATTTTTCCAAACCACTGTTTGTGTTCTAGCCTTTGCTAGAGTAATATGTCATTCTTGAGTGGAAGAAAGCTACAGTAGTCATAAGTTTCCCAAGTCAAATTTAGATGCCACACAAACTTAAGAAGACAAAATGCCAAGATCACCTTGTTCTGGAGCACAGCAGTGAGGTGAGAATTGGAGGGTGCTGGTGCACTTGCACTTTGAGGTAGGTTCATTAGCTGTTGCAGAAGGCTGGTGACAGTCACTGAAGGAAGATGATAGAGGAGGAGAGAGAAGGGACTCAGTAAGCATGGCAGCACCTACAAAACAGAAAGGAGAGTGTTACATCCTGCAAACCATTCCTTCACTTAACTCCCAGCTGTGGGTGTGCCCAGCAGGCTGCTTGCCATATACAAAACCATTCTATTGCTGTGTGCAAGGACATTTGGTTGTAATGAAAAGTAGGAAAATATTTGATTCTTTCTTGTTCAGTTTTGAGATGAGTTACTGGATCTAGCACTCACTACACATGATTGATATGTTTTTGGTATCAGTATGAACTCATTAAATAAAATCTAACTCAGTCTACTGCTGTGACTTTTTCCTTCTGATGTTATATATGTCACTTCTGGCAAATAGGAGTCCCCTGAAATTGGTTTGTACATCCCGAGGAACCTAGTAGTTCTCTTGCTTCTGTTGTAAGACCAGAATTATCTGTACTCTCATGAGAATGCCTGGAACCAGCTATTACTTCAAGAAAGTGGATTCTAGAAACATTGCTTATTACTTTTTAATTCACATAGGTTAAAAACTCAGCACATGCATGTACACATAAATATTTATAGACACATACAAGAGAGGGAGGGAAGAGAATGAACTACAAATATATTTTTAGACTGGTATCAAACTTACAGCAATCTTCCTGTCTTAGTCACCATAGTGCAGGGAAATCAGGCATGAGTTACCACACACAACTTTTCTATAGAGTTAACTAAGTGCTCTTCACTAGCAAGTAAGCTCCATGAAGATCTTTAGTTCTATGATGTAAAATGGTGCCTGGAATGTAGTATTCAGTGAGTATCCACCAAATGACTGAGGTTCTCCCACACTTGCTTCCATCACTGGGTTTCCATGAGATCATAACTGACACAAAGTGCCCACTGCTCCACTGACTTCTTTTGGCATTTATGATCTAAAATAGGTGTACCTTTTTATTCTGGTCTTTTATTCTTTAGGATAAATCTCTAATCTCTAAATTTTTCCTACACTCCATTTTTCATTCTTGGAGTCTCTTAAAAATGTACTAGTTTCAAAGCTGGAGAGAGGGTTAAACTATTTAGAGTGCTTGTTGCTTTTACAGAGGCCCCCAAATCCAATTCCCAGCACCCACGTTGAAGTTCACAAGCCTTAACTCCAATTGTAGGGATATAATGCCCTGTTCTGACCTCCATGGACACTAGCCGAGCATACAGCGCACATACACCTAGGCAAGCAAACTACTCATAAGTAAAACTAATATATTTTAAAAAATGTGTATGTTGCATTCTTCCGATGAGATTTAAACTTTTCGTTCCTTTCTGTAAATACTAAAATCTCAAAGGCTACAGTAGTAATGTCCACCTCTTTCATGATTTGAAGTACATAGGCATGTATTCAGGTGATTACTTCTAAATTTTTAATCAACTACAATTAATTTCCTCACAGGTATCTCATTCTGAATCCTATACATACCAATAGTAATTATTCTTTTACCAATTTCTTGTCTTGAACTTGAAAAAGTACAAGAAATTTTGCTAATCTTCTAAGAGCTATTACAAGGATAAACAGAGATCTTTTAATCAAGAATTATCAGCTGGTCACTGGTGGCACATGCCCTTAATCTCAGCACTTGGGAGGCAGAGGCAGGTGAATTTCTGAGTTTGAGGCCAGCCTGGTCTACAGAGTGAGTTCCAGGACAGCCAGGGATGTCTCGAAACAAACAAACAAACAAACAAACAAACAAACAGATTTATCCTGTGGGGCACCATTCAACTAAACCTCCAGGCTAATATGAAGCTACTGACAACAGAGCAAAGAAGGATATTTGACATCCACAAAAGTATAACCAAGAGCCAAAGTTTTCCAATTTGAGAACTATAAGGAAATTGCCCTAAATGGTGGGTACCTCATCTTGGGCATCCTTCTTGATAAGGAAAGGGAGGTTCCTGGCAGTTGCCATGAGAATGTCAGCTGCTTGCTCTGTGGAGAGGAAAGGGAGAATGCGGGCAACCATTCTCTTCCCTTTTCGGATACACATGATCTGTACAAAGTGGTCATCACTTGGCCTGCAAAAAAAATGCCACCTAGTGTCAATAAAGACAATACAGAAAACCCACATTTTTAAAACTATGCAACACTCATCTTTATGATCATCTGTACGACCAAAATGGAAAATGACTTTCTAACCAATTTTTACATTTTACAATAAAAAGTAGAAAGTTTTACAAATATGAAAAATCATTTCCCATATTATATATAAGTGTGATCTCAGAGCCAAAATCAACCAAGTTAAAAAAAAAGAACTATTCAAACCAGGAGCTGGTTCTTTGAGAAAATCAGCAAGATAGATAAACCCTTAGCCAGACTAACTAGAGAGCACAGGGACAGCATCCTAATTAACAAAATCAGAAATGAAAAGGGAGACATAACAGATCCTGAGGAAATCCAAAACACCATCAGATCCTTCTACAAAAGGCTATATACTCAACAAAAATGGAAAACCTGGATGAAGTGGACAAATTTTTAGACAGATACCAGGTACCAAAGTTAAATCAGGATCAGATTAATGACCTAAACAGCCCTATATCCCCTAAAGAAATAGAAGCAGTCACTAATAGTCTCCCAACCAAAAAAAAGCCCAGGACCAGATGGGTTTAGTGCAGAGATTTATCAGCAAAGAAGACCTAATTCCAGTACTTCTCAAAGTATTCCACAAAATAGAATCTGAAGGTACACTACCCAATTCATTCTATGAAGCCACAATTACTCTTATACCTAAACCACATAAAGACCCAACAAAGATAGAGAACTTCAGACCAATTTCCCTTATGAATATTGATGCAAAAATACTCAATAAAATCTCACTAACCAAATCCAAGAACATATCAAAACAATCATCCACCATGATCAAGTAGGCTTGATTCCAGGGATGCAGGGATGGTTTAATATATGAAAATCCATCAACATAATCCACTATATAAACAAACTCAAAGACAAAAACCACATGATCATCTCCCTAGATACGGAGAAAGCATTTGACAAAATCGAACTACCCTTCTTCATAATAAAAGTCATGGAAAGATCAGGAATTCAAGGCCCATACCTAAACATAATAAAAAGCAATCTACAGCAAACCAGTAGCCAACATCAAAGTTGGAAAGAAACTGGAAGCAATCCCACTAAAATCAGGGACTAGACAAGGCTGCCCACTTTCTTCCTACCTATTCAATATAGTACTTGAAGTCCTAGCCAGAGCAATTCGACAACAAAAGGAGATCAAGGGGATAGAAATTGGAAAGGAAGAAGTCAAAATATCAGTATTTGCAGATGATATGATAGTATATATAAGTCACCCTAAAAATTCCACCAGAGAACTCCTAAACCTGATCAACAGCTTCAGTGAAGTGGCTGGATATAAAATTAACTCAAATAAATCAGTGGCCTTTCTCTACACAAAGGATAAACAGGCTTAGAAATTAGGAAAACAACACCCTTCACAATAGTCACAAATAATATAAAATAACTTGGTGTGACTCTAACTAAGGAAGTGGAAGATCTGTATGATCTTCAAGTCTCTGAAGAAAGAAATCAAAGAGGATCTCAGAAGATGGAAAGATCTCCCAGGCTTATAGATTGGCAGGATCAATATAGTCAAAATAGCTATCTTGCCGATAGCAATCTACAGATTCAATGCAATCCCCATGAACATTCCAACTCAATTCTTCAACAAATTAGAAAGGGCAATTTGCAAATTCAACTGGAACAATAAAACCTAGGATAGCAAAAACTCTTCTCAACAATAAAAGAACCTATGGGGGAAATCACCATGCCTGACCTAAAGCTGTACTACAGAGCAATTGTGATAAAAACTGCATGGTACTGGTACAGTGATAGACAGGTAGATCAATGGAACAGAACTGAAGAGCCAGAAATGAACCCACACACCTATGGTCACTTGATCTTTGATAAGGGAGCTAAAACCATCCTGTGGAAAAAAGACAGCATTTTCATCAAATGGTGCTGGTGGTTTATCATATACAAGAATGGGAATTGATCCATTCTTATCTCCTTATACTAAGGTCAAGTCTAAGTGGATCAAGGAACTCCACATAAAACCAGAGACACTGAAACTTGAGAAAGTGGGGAAAAGCTTCAAAGATATGGGCACAGGGGAAAAATTCCTGAATAGAACAGCAATCACAGCTTGTGCTGTAAAATCGAGAATTGACAAATGGGACCTCATAAAATTGTAAAGCTTCTATAAGGCAAAAGACACTGTCAATAAGACAAAAAGGCCACCAACAGACTGGGAAAGGATCTTTACCAATCCTAAATCAGGTAGGGGACTAACATCCAATATATATAAAGAGCTCAAGAAGATGGACTCCAGAAAATCAAATAACCCCATTAAAAAACAGGGCACAGAGCTAAACAAAGAATTCTCAACTGAGGAATATCAAATGGCTGAGAAGCACCTGAAAAAATGTTCAACATCCTTAATCATCAGGGAAATACAAATCAAACCAACCCTGAGATTCCACCTCACACCAGTCAGAATGGCTAAGATCAAAAAATCAGGTGACAGCAGATGCTGGGGAGGATGTGGAGAAAGAGGAACACTCCTCCATTGCTGGTGGGATTGCAAGCTTGTACAACCACTCTGGAAATCAGTCTGGCAGTTCCTCAGAAAATTGGACATAGTACCATCAGAGGATCCAGCAACACCTCTCCTGGGCATATATTCAGAAGATGTTCCAACTGATAATAAGAACACATGCTCCACTATGTTCATAGCAGCCTTATTAATAATAGCCAGAAGCTGGAAAGAACCCAGATGTACCTCAACAGAGGAATGGATACAGAAAATGTGGTACATTTACACAATGGAGTACTACTCAGCTATTAAAAACAATGAATTTATGAAATTCTTAGGCAAATGGATGCATCTGGAGGATATCATCCTGAGTGAGGTAACCCAATCACAAAAGAAGTCACCAGATATGCACTCATTGATAAGTGGATATTAGCCCAGAAACTTAGAATACCCAAGATACAATTCACAAAACACATGAAACTCAAGAAGAAGGAAGACCAAGGTGTGGCCCCTTCTTAGAGTGGGGAACAAAATACCCATGGAAGGAGTTGCAGAGACAAAGTTTGGAGCTGAGATAAAGGATGGACCATCCAGAGATTGCTCCACCCGGGGATCCATCCCATAATCAGCCACCAAATGCAGTCACTAACTATTGCATATGCCAGCAAGATTTTGCTGAAAGGACCCTGATATAGCTGTCTAGTGTCAGGTTATGCCAGTGCCTGGCAAATAAAGAAGTGGATTCTCACAATCGTCTATTGGATGGAACACAGGGCCCCCAAAGCTAGAGAAAGTACCCAAGGAGCTGAAGGGGTCTGCAACCCTATAGGTGGAACAACAATACGAACTATCCAGTACCCCCAGAGCCCGTGTCTCTAGCTGCATATGTAGCAGAAGATGGCCTAGTTGGCCATCATTCAGAAGAGAGGTCCCTTGGTCTTGCAAACTTTATATGCCCCAGTACAGGGGAACACCAGGGCCAAGAAGTGGTAGTGGGTGGGTAGGGGAGCAGGTTGGGGAGAGGGTATAGTGTACTTTCGGGATAGCATTTGAAATGTAAATGAAGAAAATACCCAATAAAAAAAATGGGAAAAAATTTTAAAGTGTGATCAAATTTGATTTAAGTAAAAATTAAATATTTTTCAGTGTTAACCTGTAAGTGTTATTAGGGCACATAGAATTTACATAGCTTTGTAATTTACTTCTTGCCCCCACAGAATGGGAATTGAGTCCAGAGCCTCCTGTATGCTAGACAAGTATTCTACTGTGAGCACTTCAACCTCTTCAATACTTTTCCATGTCAATATTCTTCAACTAAATGCATTTAATGGTTACATTACATGTCTATCTAGGGATAAATCACATTTATCAGACCGAACCTACAAAGAGTGTGTTGAAAAGAAGTCTATTCTATGTTTGTGTAAGTTGTGGCTCAGGAGACCCTGAGTAAAGAGAAAGGAGCCATTAGCAGACGTAGTCCTTTTACATTTAGTATCTGGGATTTATCAAACATCACAATTAGGTTTGCTTCATACAATGAGCAGGAGAAAGATGACACAGAAAGAGTTAACACTTCTGTCAGGAGCCATAATGGGACAAGCTAATAACTAGCAGGTGATCATCCTGATGCTCCCTCAGATTATTATAATCTGCAACAGGTGAGCTCTCATTAAGCAAGGCTGTGAGGAACTCATTTTAGGAAAGATTCCTGCTACTAATATGCTTTTCCTGTTATTATTAAACATATATAACAATCACTAAGTAGCGGCACACCCCTTTGGAGCAGATCTCTGTATATCTATGAAGATGTACCATCTTGTAGTGATGTTATACAGAGAAATAGATGACTTAAGTCTTAGTGATGATCCCATAAGAATTCCTAAAATTATATCTGTGATATTAAGCTCTTTTATTAATGGGACTGCTATTAGGTCCTTTTCTGATAATCAAAGCTGCAATGAGAACTCTGTGCCAGTCTCCCAAGTGTTACCAATTAATTGCTTTTAGATGGTAACCAGACTCAGAGCACATTCCAAGAGGTTGTACAACAATTACCCAAAGGTGCACACCTTTAATACCTGCATTTGGAAGGCAACTGGATCTCTGTGAAACTAAAGTCAGGCAGGGACACACAATGTGACTCTCTTAAAACAAAAACAACAAAACCCAAGATAGATGCTAAGCTTATAGAAAGAGTTGGACAAGAGTATATCATAATCCCAAGTATGTGGAGTTTAGTTTGGCAATGGAGGAAATCTCCCATTTCCTCTAAGAGCACAATAATTACCTCTCTTGTCCAGGCAATTTGCCCCTCAGGTTGTCATACATGCTACAAATTTTGTGCTTTCTTTCATCCATCAGGGCACGCCGCTCTTCTTCTAGACTTAGAAGATAGCGCCTTTCATAATCCTCCACATCAAGGAGTAAACTATAGGTCTAGGAGAGAGACAGAATAGGCCACAACATGGTAGGTTAGGACCAGAGTATTAGATAAATGTCTTCACAGTTTAGGACTAACTAGTAAAAATACCAGCATGTAATTTAAACAAAAGGGATTTTTTAAAAAGGTGTGCCTTTAAATGTAGGGGAACATGGTGAAATAATCCTTTAAGCATCATTCTTTCACTCTCTTGGACTGCTAGTCAAATAATAAAATAGCGAAGTAATTATGTTTCCCAAAATCTCTAGCAGCAATGTTTTGTTTTTGAGACAGGGTTTCTCTGTCTAGCCCTGGCTGTCCTGGAACTCACTCTGTAGACCAGGCTGGCCTTTAACTCAGAAATCTGCCTGCCTCTGCCTCCCAAGTGCTGGGATTAAAGGTGTGCCTCACCACTGCCCAGCTTCTAGCAGCAATGTTAGGCTGAAATACCCAACTTACTGTAACATTGCCACCTTCCAGTGATAAGGGTGTCTGAGAGTGTGGAGATGCCAGGGCTTGACTGTTAAGAGTGTTTTCTTCCATCTTTCAGCACTTTCTATATTGAGGCATCATCTCCCACCTGAACCCAGAGGTAGCCAAGTAGGCTTACCTAACTAGCCAGGTTCCTCCAATGATCCTAATCTCTTGTCTCCTCAGCACTGCCTTGCCATACCTGCCTGGCATTGATGTGAATGCAGAGGATGATCTTCAAACATTTTACCATCTTCTCTAGCCCTGGCAATCTTTAGATGGGGTCTCACTTTGTAGTCCTTCTGGAATTCCCTATGTAGTCCTTACATTCAGAAACTGCCCTGTGATTAAAATCCACCACCCTGGATTCCTGATAAATATTTTGCTAGTCAAGCAAATTTTGTTTTTGTTTTGTTTCTTGAGACAAGGTTACTCTGTGTAGCCCTGGCTATCCTGTTAACTCGTTCTGTATATCAGGCTAAACTAGGAGATCTTCCTGTCTCTGCCTCCCGAATGCTGGGATTAAAGTTTGTGCATCACCACCAACCAGGTAAAAAGTTAATTTTACTGGCTGACACCAGTAGTATAAGCACTTCACAGGTATTCAGCTCATTGCAAACTCAACCCCAAAACAAAACTACTATAGCTGTCTCCACAAAGAAACTGAGGACAGCATAAAAATATAAATAACTCAGCCTCAGGTTACAGACTCAGAAAAGGGACAGTTTGTAGCTTGTGCTCTACAGTCTTGAACATGGTGTATGCTTTATAGACAGTCTATACGTATAATCTCATTTCACCCAACAAGTGATGTAAAACTAAATCAGTTCATGAGGAACTTTTATTCCTATTTTTAATTAGGCTCAAGATGAGCTGGATTGATGAGACTGCTCAATGGGTAACAGTGCTTGCTGTCAGGTCTGACAGCCTGAGTTCATCTCTGTGTTCAACATGTGGAAGGAGCCACATGTTGCCTCCCTTAAGTTATCATCTGACTTCCACACAAGCTGGAGTAAACACCTACACACACATACACTTATATATCACAACAGGTGACCAGCAGTGAAGAAAACACCAGTGCAGTTCTTTCTAGGATCCATAGGCAAGGTATGTAGCACAATCACTTGTAAATACTCTGGTAAACACCAAGAGCTTACCACAAGCCAATCCTTACAAGATATAAAAGAACGGGGCCAGTGAGATGACTTAGCAGGCAAAAGCACCCAAGCCAGTCCTGAGTTTGAGACCCCAAACCCACATGGCAGAAAGGAAGAACCCAGTCTACAAGCTGTCCTCTGACCTTCATGCACAATGCCACCCCATACATAAAGTGTAATTTTAAAAAAATGCTGATTTACTGATCGTTCTTCTACTTCTTGGGCACACATATATTTGATAGTCCTTTAAACTGAAACTAAATATAGAAATAAATTCTAAAACTTACTTTCTCAATTATGACAAGGGTTTTTCTTCTCTTATCCCGAACTTGTTTTTCTTTTGTTTCCTTAAAAAAAAAAAAAAAAAAAAAAGACTATTCAGTAAAAATTCTTTAGAACATTTTACTCTGCCCCTAGAAGCACTACAAATGTAGCTGCTGTGTGCCTGCAGTGTGTCAGTAGGTGGCAGAGAGGAGAAAGGCTATGTCTATGCTTAGTGCTTTGACCTATGAGTATCTGAATGATTAGTAGCCTAAAAAAAAAAAGCTAGCTTGAGACAACTACTAATCATGTGCCAGGCAAGCCCAGATGAGCTCCCAGGATGGAGAACAAGCCAAAAACTTGAAGAACCCTGTCTGGGACTCTGGCCCCAAGCAGGAGTGAGCCAGAAACAACTACCAGACTGGCATCATGGAGCCCCTGACAGGGAGCTAACCTGAGATGAGCACCAACCAGTCTAGAACTACACAGGATTGGGAGGTGCAGACCACGCCCAAAATGACCCCTGCCAGGCACCATAACGCACAAGTGAGGCACAGCACTCTGACACCATTCCTCAGATGATTCCAGACCCTCAAAGACCACTAAGTGCAAGTAAGTGGTGGAGAAATGGAAGAGAGATAATTAGAGGGATGTGGGTACAATGAAGACAGGCAGAACTAGAAACTTGAGGATAGTGAACAACAGCCTGAGGTTAGTAGCCGGTGTTGCCACCTGAGACCATGGTAGGGTCTTGGCCTGTGCTACTACAGGGATGGGTTGGGAGGCTATGTAGAACTGGCCCTGGAGGCATGAGAGCAGACCCTACCACACATGGAAAGATTACCCTCCTCCTTCCTCCCCCGTCACCAACTGTAATAGGTGGGAGACCTAGTGCTAGCGCTGTGAGAGCAGAGGAATTGGCCCTGTCCCTCACCTGCTGAAGCACTTAGGAGAGCAGGCAAGGTACAGGAGAGTAGAACTGGCCCTAGTGATGTGATCATGGGCAAGCTGGCCCTGAGGGTGTGTGACAGAGTTGGCCCTGCAACTTGTCTGCCATGGTGCACAGGCAAGAAAAAGATGCCCTTGTGCCTTGTCAACTAGGGCTTGTGGAAACTGGCCCTGACTCCCAATTGTTGTGGCACTTCAGAGAGTGGGACCTGCACCTTACCTGGACACCCCACAGTAGAGCTGGCGAGGTGAGCAGGCCACTGAGGATGTGAGTGTGGGAGAGCGGGCCCTGCCTCTTGTCTGCTGGGCAGTAGTACGGACAAGGGAGAGACCCTTGTCTTCTCCTACCTTGTCCCTCAACGTCTATGGCAGGTGGTAGAGATGGCCCTGAGATCAAGAGTGGGAGAACTGCCCATGTCCCTCGCCAACTACAACACTCTGGAGAGCAGGTACTACACCTTGTCTGAGCACCTTGCCTGGCCCTGTCTGCGGGTGAGCTGGCCCTGAGGGTGTGAAAGTAGGAGAGTCAGCGGACAGACTAGCTCATGTCTTCCCACTTGATTTGCTGGCACTTACATCATCCTCACTCCGAGATGTCACCACAGCATCTATCATCTTCCGAGGATTATTCACACTAGAGACAGTAAGCTTCCCCAAAGAGCCCTCAAACTGCACTGAAAGGACAAAAAAGACTCCAATAAACACTTGGAATACAGCAGAGAGCACTTGAAAAGCTGTTCTTCATCCATGGCTTAATAATTTCCCAGAGGACTGTAGATAGTAAAGCACTCCCTTTCTTTTCTTTTGTTTGTTTGTTTTAAGGCCTCATTATCTTAGGCTGACTTTGAACTCATGACCCTTCTGCTTCTGCCTCCTCAGTACTAAGATTGTAGGTGTGACCTGCTACAGTCAGCTAAAGCAACTCCTTTGCATAATCTATTCTCCAGTCTTCATTACTATTATCAAAAGAAAAAATTTCCTTTTGAATCAATTTTAGAAGTACTAAGAAAAACAGTAAATTCTTAAAAATTATGCACTCTCAAAAGGCAAAGAACGTATGAGTTTATCTGTCAAGCTAGTTACGCTCTCCACAAATAATTACCTCTAGTTTATTAAAACAGTAGACTAGGACCTTACCAGGCTTATAAGCATGCTCCAGTTTGGCCACCTGAGGGGTGATGAGCTTGGTACGCTCCTTCTTAGGGCCATCACCTTGTATTTCTTCAGCAGCTGACAATTTCTCCAGTTTTTCAAAGTAATTCTACCACAAGAGAAGATGGTTTTTGTAGCAAAACAAGTAATACAGACTACTACTGAACTTCACACTCATTATACCCGTGGTAGTAACACAACTAGGGCACTCAGAACACTGATCCCTAAGTTTTGTTACTTTGTTGTAAACACACACACACATTTATTTTTATATTTATTTTTCAATGTGCTTTTATCATAGAAATAACCCACTAAATAGACCAGGCTGGCCTCAAAGTCCAGAGTGCTGGGATTAAAGGCATGTACACCCATCCTTGGCCTCTTTTCTTTTCTTTTTGGAGACAGGAATTCTCTGTGTAGCAGTTAGTAGCTCAGTTAGTAGTTTCCCTGGAACTCACTTTGTAGACCAGGCCTCAAACTCAAGAGATCTGCCTCCCAAGTGCTGAAACTGCAAGTGTGTGCCGTCATGCCTGGTTCTCACCCATGACTTTTATTAAAAACCAATGGATGAACTACAGGTACACCTCAACAACAGAGTGAGTTTATAGCATGTTCAAGGCCCAGGGTTCAATGGCTAGCACCACAAACCTCTGACACACACACTTTCAAATCTCCCAGCCTTCAAAAACATTAACTGGTTTGGTAAGATGGCTCAGTGGGCAAGGCACTTATCACTAGGCATGATGTCCTAAATTTAATCTCTGGGATCTATGTGAAAAGGAAAAAAACAAAACAACAAAACAAAACAAACAAAAAACCCCCAACTAATTCCCCCTGACATTCACAGGTCATCATCCTGATAGCAGTACTCACTGCCCCCAAAATAAATTTTTTTTGTTAGTTTTGTTTTGTTTTTTTGAGACAGGGTTTCTCTTTATAGCTCTGGCTGTCCTGGAACTCACTTTGTAGACCAGACTGGCCTCGAACTCAGAAATCCGCCTGCCTCTGCCTCCCAAGTGCTGGGATTAAAGGCGTGAGCCACCACGCCCGGCCAAAATAAATTTTTGGAAAAGTATTTTTAAAATCTGAATTAATGAAGAGGTCTTTACAACTTGAATTCACTGGGCAATATCTCAATAGAAAGTCTCCAAGTATTCAATTTTACCATTACTTAAGTGATTATTATTAGCACAGGCAGAGAAACTGCTCTCTACGCTAGCCTGGCTACTCACCTGGTAATAGAAATCATCCAGGTAGGGGTCAGTGCTCTGCAGCTGCATCATCTGTATCTTAGAGACCCAATCCTTTTCCCGCTGCAACATTAGATTAGCATATGGATCCTTCCGGAGATGATCTTGATGACTGGACCGGTGACCTCCTCTGTCTCCAGTACCATTGAGATTCCGATGCTGACTGAAAGGCAAAGACATGCTGCATTCAGGCCAAGTCAGCATATTAGTCATGCTTTTTGAAATATAAGAATATACAACAGGCTGGTTCCCCCTTTGATTTTTGTGAAGGAAAACAGAATTGCACCCTAACAGACTGAAAAGAGCTATGTGACACATAATCACAGAAATAAAACTAAGATCTGAGTATTTTCCCCAACAATAAGCACATCTGTACCTATTGGTTTTGTGTTGACACAAACAAGAGTCAACAGAGAGGAAGAAATCTCAGTTGAGGAAATGCCTCCATGAAATACAGCTGTCAGGCATTTTTTAAATTAGTGATCAATGGAAGGAGTGCCCAGACCCTTGTGAGTGGTGCGATTCCTGGGCTGGTGGTCCTCAGTTTCATAAGAAAGTAGGCTGAGCAAGCCAACAAAGCAAGCCAGTAAGCAGCACCTCTCCATTTGCTCTGTATCAGTTCCTGCCTCTAGGGATCCTGCTGTTTGAGTTCCTGTCTTAATTTCCTTCAATAATGTACACCAATTTGGAAGTGAAGGCAAATAAACTCTTTTCTCTCTCAATTTGCTTTATGATCATGGTGTTTTGTTGAAGCAGTAGAACCCCTAAGACAATATTCATACATGGACTTCTGTATAATTATAATCACTCACAGCAGGGAGATTTGTCTACATACACCGAGGCCAGGAAAAATCAAATTTTTGAAAAATCAAATCAAAATTTACCAGGTGGCAGAGTAATATTTCAATGCAGGCCAATCAGACTCTGAATCCTGTATAATTTTCTTTAACTCACCAGAATCATAAAACATTTAAATCTAGTTAGAAGCACAAGCAAGTACTATAATAAATACCCACTCATCCAGATTTAAAAATGTATTTAGAGCCGGGCGTGGTGGCGTACGCCTTTAATCCCAGCACTCGGGAGGCAGAGGCAGGCGGATTTCGGAGTTCGAGGCCAGCCTGGTCTACAAAGTGAGTTCCAGGACAGCCAGGGCAATACAGAGAAACCCTGTCTCGAAAAAAAAAAATATGTATTTAGGCCAATTTGCTTCACTTTCAAGTCACACAGCCAATCATGGAGAGCCAATCCTACTCCCAGCACTCAAGGCTTACTCAGAACTGTGGGTTCAAGCTTAGACTAACATAATGTTTCAGGCCAGTCTCAACTATAAAGTAAGAACCTGTTTCAAAAACCAAATAATACAGGTTAGCTGAAAGCCTTAAAGATTATTTTAAGATGTTTTATGTATATTTGTGCATATATAGGCCAGAAGAGGGTGTTAGATCTCCTGGAGCTGGTGTTATCTGTGGTTATGAAGCTGAATGACATGGTTGCTGGGAACTGGACTCTGGTCCTCTGAAAAATAAGGGTTTTTTTTTGTTATGTTTTGTTTAGATTTATTTTTTATTTATATGAGTGCACTACAGCTGTCTTCAGACACACCAGAAGAGGGTATTAGATACAGATGGTTGTAAGCCATCATGTGGTTCCTGGGAATTGAACTCAGGTTCTCTTGAAGAGCAGTCAGTCAGTGCTCTAAACTGTTGAGTCATGTCTCTAGCCCCAGGAGATACTCTTTAACTGCTGAGTCATCTCTCTCCCCCTCTAATAGCTTCCTCTTCACAGAAGAATCAGCATGCTGCCTTTGTATTGTCTCTCCTCAACATCTTCTCCTTTTATCTTTGTACTGTTTATGTATCTGTCTTTGAATGTCTTGTCTTGTCTGTTTTTTTTTTGTTTGTTTGTTTGTTTTTCTTCTTTTCTTTTACTATGGGCAGGCAGCAAACTTTATTCTAAACTTATGGACATATGGGCATACTCAGACTCAATCATTTTAGATCACCTACTTAAGTGCTTTGATTATATAACATAATGAAAACTTTATCATTTATTATTTTTTCTTTTTTTCTTTATTTTTACACTCCAGAATTTTATACCCCTCCCTGTCCACCCTCCGACTGTTCCACATCCCATACCTCCTACCCCCGTTTTCTTAAGGATGTCCCCAACCCCCTTCCCAGACCTCTAAAATCCTTGGAGCCTCCAGTCTCTTGAGGGTTAGGTGCATCTTCTCTGACTGAACCCAGACCTGGCAGTTCTCTGCTGTACATGTGTTGGGGGCCTCATATTTCAGAAAATGGAAAAGAGCTTCCGGGGCTGGTGAGATGGCTCAGCAGTTAAGAGCACTGACTGCTCTTCCAAAGGTCCTGAGTTCAAATCCCAGCAACCACATGATGGCTCACAACCATCCGTAATGAGATCTGACGCCCTTTTCTGGGATGTCTGAAGACAGCTACAGTGTACTTACATATAATAAATAGATCTTTTTAAAAAAAAATAAATAAAGGCATGAGCCACTACACCCAGCTCTTTGGCATAAATCTTAAAAAAAAAAAAAAAAGAAAAGAGCTTCCATGCTCATGGATTGGCAGACTTAACATAGTAAAAAAGCAATCTATAGATTCAATGTAATCCCCATCAAAATCCCAACACAATTCTTCAAAGACATGGAAAGAGCAATTCTCAAATCCTTCTGGAAAGGCAAAAAACCCAGAGTTGTGAAAACAATTCTTAACAAAAGAACAGCTGGGGGAAATCACCATCCCTGACCTCAAGCTCTACTACAGAGCTAAGGTGATAAAAACTGCCTGGTATTAATACAGAGACAGACAGGTTGATCAATGGGTTAGAATTGAAGATTCAGAAATAAAACCACAGATACCCACACTTGATCTTTGACAAAGAAGCCAAAAATACATAATGAAAAAAAGAAAGCATCTTCAAGCTGGTCTAACTGGCTGTCTGTATATAGAAAAATGAAAGTAGACCCATATTTGTCACCTTGCACAAAACTCAAGCCCAAGTGGATCAAGGACTGCAACATAAAACCTGATACACTGAATCTAATAGAAGAGAAAGTAGGAAAGAGCTTTGAACTCATTGGTACAGGGGAAANAAAAAAAAAAATTTTTTTTTAGCTGTCTCTATTACTGTTGGCTTCTTCCTTTAAGGCCCATGCCTTCACGCGATAGAATTACAAGCATGTGTTATCAACAACTGGCAAGGTTTAACTTAATACAGTTAAAATGTACTAATCTTTCCCTATATAGCTTATATTTGGAGTTTTGTTTTAAGTGTGCATTAGTTTCCCTTTTCTCCCCTGCAAAAATATATTCTAGAACATTTTTGGAAGTGAGAAGGAATTTTACATATATACACATAGAACAAAAATGCATGCTGAAGGGCCCTCCCAGCTACACTTAATTTCCCTAATTTATTTTGGTAAGTAATTATAAAATGACTTCATATAGAAGGCAGAAGCTTTGTATATCCTACTGGTTTTAGTTTTGAAAGCCTACCATAGTTTGGACACACAGCTAGTGCCACAGATACAAATATATATTTATATCTGAATGAAGATGAAATAATGAGAGGCACAGAATGAACACTGGGCTCACATAACACTCACATTTAGAGCTGGCTATTATTTTAAGATTACTTTTGAATTAGAAGACAAAGAAAAGGTAATTAAGAGGGGGATTATAAATTTGAAAAGGAATATGTGTCAGAGCTCAACCATTAACTATGACTTAAGGCCAACCTAACTGTAACTATGAATTTGTTGATAAAAATCAGATCATCTGAACCAGCCAAGTGGCTTAGTGTTTGACATCAAGCCTGACAACCTGAATTCAGTTCCTGGGACCCATGTGCTGAAAGAAAACTGTCACATACATGAAGTAAATAATGTAACAGAGAGATAGTATCTAGAGCTAGCATATAAAGAGCTCTATATAGCATATAGTGTTACTGCCTGACAGAACATGTACAAATGCATTCTACCTCCCCACAAAAAGAACAGACAGGGGTCAGGAATAAGGCTCAGTGGGTTGGAGCACATGATAGATGAGTTCAATTCCCAGAACCAACTTGGTGGAAGGTAAGAACTAACTCCTTCAAGCTGTCTTCTGAACACCACAGGTACATATACGCACATATTCAGCATAAAATAAATGTAATAAAACAAAACATAAAAGGACCGCATTTGGCCAACAAAATAAGCTCCATACTAAGTATATGTAGAAAAAAACAAAAAACAAAAACAAAGTAACCCAAGAAGTCCCCAAGTCACCGGGTCCCTTACATGTCAGAGCGTGATGAATACTCACTTTCCCAAGTCACCGGGTCCCTTACATGTCAGAGCGCGATGAATACTCACTTTCCCAAGTCACCGGGTCCCTTACATGTCAGAGCGCGATGAATACTCACTTTCCCAAGTCACCGGGTCCCTTACATGTCAGAGCGTGATGAATACTCACTTTCTACTTTGCAGCTGCCTCTGATGCAGCAGGCGCCGGTGCTGTGGGTGAAGGTGAGTTGTGTCTGCTCTAAACATTGGGGCTTGAGGTCTAAGAAAAAAGGAAAATGCTCCTTAATTATCTTATTTAATTGACTTCATTTTTAAAAAGGTTGTCAATACAGGATAACTTCACATTGGTCCACTAAAGGAACAGCCAGTGTATTATAAACAAACTTTTAGAAAGGAAAGGCATATTTTTATATTTTTCCCCCAATGGCCAATTCTCCACTTGATCTTAGCCAAAAGGCTGAGAAGCGATCCAATGGCCAATTCTCAAACCCAAGAGGATACTATGAAACTCAGTGCACTAGTACTAAAGCAATATAGTTTTTAAATTCCTACTATTTTAATGTACTTAGCTTTAATTTTTTGTGGGGATAGTGTAGGAAGTGTATGGGTGGCAGTTAATTTTACATGTCAACCTGACCAGCTACGGTCCTCAACTTTAACCAAACCCTAGTATAGAAGCTGCCATGAAATCATTTTATAGACATTTACACTTATATCCATTGACTTTAAGAAACTGCCTTCTATAATCTGGGAAGCCTAACAGCCCAAACCAGAAGTCACTCAGAAGTAAACTGTACCAGGAAATAAAGTTGTACTGAGAATCTAGCCTGCTGGCTGACATACTTCAAGATCAAACTGCAACGTGAGTCTTAGTTTCTAGTCTGCTACATGGGTTTCCAATTTGCCAGTCAGTTCCTTGGACTAAAATTAACTCTCCCCATATTTATGTATGTTCTATTGATGCTTCTCTTAAGAACATAAATTGCTATGATTTACATAAGACACAATTTTATCAAAGCAGAAACCAAGTAAAAGTAGAAGCAAGCAACTCAGCTGCCACTGAGATCAGCTAGCCTCTTGGCTTCTGTTTCCACCTATTATTTGTGGTAATTCTTTAGTCACGAGCATGTGTATTTTACTGCATGAGTGTTTGCAAAATGGTATGAAGTAAAACTTCAGAAAAAGTAAAAGCAGCAGATAATTTATCATGTGCAAAGGAAGCATGACATTCCTGAGAGCAGTGTATAGCCTGAAGATTCAAGCAGTTCTCCTGACAACTCAAGGATCCAGGGACTCCCAAATACTGTACTGAACAAGTATCCCAAGACTTTTACATTATAAAACTAAACAAGAGGTTATGAAGCTTTTACCATATAAAACTAAAAGGGAAGGCTGACAATGATCATCAGAGGCATGGTTTGTATACCTGAGGTTTTGTAGGTGAGGTCCTGGGCCAGGGGGATGCTGCTGTGGAGGTGGCGTAGCAGGGGGTGGAGCACTAAAGAAGGCACGGAAGCTTGGTGCTGGGGGAAGCATCTGCCCAACGCGCCCTTGTAGCAACTTAGGATTCATGGCAGCCAGTGGGCTACCAACAAATCCAGGGACCCGTGCAAACTGGCTGGGAGACATTCGTCCAGGCTGTAGCTGCAAAGACGGAGAAGATGGTTGACCCAGAAGAATTAGCAATCCTCACTGGCTACACCCACCTTTGTGACAGGGTCTCATTAACCCAGAATGGCCTCACATGCATAATCCTAACTCAGCCTCCTACGTATTGGGAACACAGGCATGCACCACCAAAAAGCAAGCAGTTTCCATTAATAACTTCACTTGAGAAAACAAAAAGGGGGCAGGGCGACAAGTGGCTAACAGTGAAAGAAGGGGTGTCAAGCAATGAATCTTAGGACAGCAGGACTCTTTATGGGTTCAGCAACTGTAGGCTTACCTGTGCTCCCCCAAGAAGCTGTGCTCTCTGCAGGGGACTGAGTACAGGAGGAACACTAGGAGGAAAAGGGTGGCCCAGGAGGGAGGAGTTCTAAGGACACAAAAAAGGGATATTATGTTCATAATATGGAACAAGCAAATCAATGTATTAAGCAAACTCAGTATAAATTTGGTATAAAGTTAGATATTAAAAACTCCCAAGCTGGAGAGTCTTATATCAGAAAAGGATGCTGGAAATTATGAAACACTATACTATGTCTGTGTAACAGGAAAGTCAGCAGTAGAATGAAAGGCTCAGGCAGCAGAGACCAAAGTTAAAATGAACTTAGAATCTTTCTGTGCTTTTTCCTTTTGTTGAGACAAGAGTCTTTTTAAGTAGCTCAGCTTGAAACTCACTGGCTGTGAAAACCAGGCTAGCCTGGAACTAAGAATGCTTTTGCCTCAGTCTACTGAGTACTAGGATTACAGGCATATATAACAATGCCAAGGTTAACTTAGAATCTTAAAGTGGCAAGAGACAAAGTAAACTTTTGTCCTTTGATCTTGGGACTGAAAATTCTAGAAAATAAAAGAGATTACAAGAAATACATATAATTTAATACATACTACACACTAATGGTGACCATGAAGTTCACATTAAACAGTCCTGTTATGTTTTAAAGGGACATACCGGGACACTGCAGAGCTGGTTTGGAGATATCCTCTCGCCATAGGGAGCAGGATAGCGTGGTGGCATTGGGGGCCGAACATGAACAGGCTTCGGACACAGAATCTATTAGGAAAAACACAAAACAAAACTACATTCAATGAAATCAGTCTTTTGCCTTCCTACACTCCCTCCCCTCAAGTACTGGTAGAGACACAGAACTCAATGAAAAACCCTACTTCTAAGCAAATTTCTCTGGCTATGGATTCAAAAAGAGAACCTTTGGTCACTTGCTCTCACAAATCAGTTTCATCTTAACTGAAGATGATTTAGCTAATTCTCCAGTATCCCCACCCTTCCATGCTATCTGAGGGAAGTACCAGCAGACATTCTGACTTGAAAATTTTCTCCAAGAGGATATGTTTTGGTTATATTGAGGGAGAAGGAATGATAAGAAAGCTGGAGGATTAACTAAGTCCTATTCTGAAGCCTCAGTGATATGGCCGCCATGCTCAGCAATGTTGTGATACATTGTGACTCCACCATTTCTAAGGATATTGAGCCTAACTAGGCCATACCAACACCACCCTCCCCCCATACCTTCCAAATTGGCCTTCCTTTTCAGCTGCTGGTTTCAGGTGGAGGAAAGTCTATGGAACAGGACTGCACAGGCTCTAGGGAAAGCAGGGATATCTTAAAGGTAAAAAGGGATGTGGACAATGCTGAGTGTTCCCACTCCCCCCAGCTTTCAGTATTCTTTCTGCTAATGTACCCGGCAGCCAGTAAAACACTTAAAAAAGGACATATGTACTAATGTGGTTAACTACTCTTTTCTCCCCTAGTTAAAAGGTAGCAGCAGCAGCAGCAGCAATAAATGGTATTAGGGAATGTGTCTCATTTATACTAACTTCTCTAATTGGCTATTCTTTTAATGCCTACCCACAACATCCACCCTCCTCCCAGAATCCCACATAATTTTGCCCAGATTCCCAGTATCCTGGGCTGTGTACGTTACTGAAAGGTACCTGCTGGTTGAAGCTGGGAACAGCCATCTGCTTAGGTGGGGTGCCTATAGGAACGGCTCTAACAGGAGGACTTCCAATGATAGGTGATGTTGACCGCCTTGGTAAAGCTCGCTCAGAAAGGTCCCGATCATCTTCCGGGCCCTGTGGGGGCCTCTGAGGCAAGGCATATTCTAATACAGACACTGTAGGCATTTCCTAATTGAGGAAGTAGTTAAAAACGATACAGAGAAATTAGCTAACTTGTGAGGTTTTAATAATCTCTACAGATGCCAAAGATACATTGAGAAATTATTTTAATTTTAACTCATACTCAGTAAAAGTCATCCTTTGGTATACAATTCTCTGACTTTTAATAAATACATACACCAATCTTATCACTCCCATAAAATTCCTTTGTGTTATCCTTTTATAATCAGCCTTTGGCTTTGTGCCCCATCACAGTCCTTGATGTGCAGTTTTGGCTATATTTTTAACTAACTAAAATCATACACTGACATCTGTGAGTTCTAACAACTCCCTTTCAGCCTTTAAAACCTGAGGGCTGAGGAAAGGAGCATTAACAGTCAAGGTAACACTGGTGAATGATATATACTTGTATATGATTACAGTAAGAACAGGATGACACAGGAGCCAACTTATCTGTAGCTATGAGTCATTCCACATAAAGAGGAGTGTTTAATACCTGAGCAAGTAGTGGTCCACGGATTCGCCTCAGAACTTCAGATCCATCCCAGATGCTGGAATTCAGACTTCCCGGTTGAGGCTGCCAAAAAAAAAAAAAAGAAAACACACACACAGCCTAGAATGGTGTAGCTCTCAGACTTGAACCTGAACTACTGGGGAATATGCCACAGTGTCCCAGAATACACATGACTCCACAACTTCATCTACAAAGTTGTCAATATCAGGAATTATCAACCTTTGATTTGTTTTCTTTTATAAGATAGTGTCTTATTCTGAGCCCAGGCTGTCCTTGCTAAATATCTAGGTTAATTCCAACCCACAGTTATCTGCATGCCCCAGCCTCCATAGTGCTGGGATTACAGGTGTGAGCCACCCTACCTGACCAATTAATAATTGTCTACGGGACATGCAATTCTGTTATTAAACAGAAAATAAATGACAAAGCTCAGCACTTTAATTATTAATCTGTTGTTATTTGAGCCACTGTGAGTTCCCAAATCAGAGTAACTTACTTGTAAAAGTGGCCTGGTCTGCACTGCCCTCATGATAGCTGGATCTTCTAGCTCATTTTCAATCACCATCTTACTGAGCCTTTCTGCTAGATTCTCCTCATGGTCACCCAACAAATCCATCTCATCTCTCTCTCCATTGCCTGTTTGTTCATCAGCCGCCACAGGTAGCTTCTCTTCCAACTCAGCCAGGCGCTCATGTGCTTCCTGCCAATCATCATCTGCAAGACAGGTCAGTTTAAGAAATGTAGCTCAGCTGCACAGGATGGTGCATGTCTATAATCCTAGCACCTGGGAGACGGAGGCAGAGGCAGGTGGATGTCTGTGAGCTCTGAGTCAGCCAGGCCTACATAACAAGTTCCAGACCAGCCAGAGTAGCACAATGAGACCCTGTCTGAAAAATAAAAAGAAAAAAGAAAAAAAAGAAAGAAGAAAAAAAAAAAAGAAGAAAAAAATCCCCTCCCTCCATCTATCTATTTTAAAGGGTATTATAATATTTAAGTTTTTATAAGCAGACACAAAATATATAAACTGAACTTTTCATTATCAAAAAAGAAAAAACTTATATTAGGAATAAAATACAAGTTGGGGGGGCTGGTCTGGAGAAATGGCTTAGTGGCTAACAAGTACTTGCTATATAATAATTAAGACTGGAGCTTCAATTAGAGCACCTGTGTAACAAGCCAGGGGTCCTACAGATGCCTGGCACTCTAGCTCCAAGGATCTGACACCTGTTTCTGGCCTACAGACACACAAAAGAGCATGCACCTGGTCATACATGTGGTAACCTTCCCTCTACCTCCTACCTCTAAAAACCAAGCTTTTGGATCAAAGAACCTTTTAAAGTATCAATTAAAGGTACCTGAACACTAGTCTGAAACTGATTTCTAAACTGAAGACAGAGCATTAGGAAGGTTGAGAACTTCGAATCCAAGCCTTTGAATCTACTTCATTATTTGTGAAGCCTCTATTATATGACAAACACTGTGTTAAGAACACAGGATGCTACCCCCACATTTCCCTCATTCAAAAGAGAAGAGGGATAAAGAAAATAAACACAATGAATAAGCAAATGACACACTGCATTAGAATATTATTCTATGGAACATGGGAGAAAGGCCAACTGAAAATGAAAATAAATGGGTGGTCAAAGACAAGCCACAATGAAAATAACAACAGAACCAAGATTTTAACTCTCCCTTGCTACAATGTATCTTGACTATCTTCTCATGTATAAAAATGCAAGATAAAACTACTAATTTTTTTCTCATCTTTTTTAACCACTATATATGAACCCATTCTATCAACAAACTATAATTTAGCTTATTCCCTAGAAAAACATTCATATGATTTAAAACCACATTGTAAGAAACTTGACGCATATCTTAGAATATTAAGTATTTATGTAGGCTATCTCGCTTTTAGGGTCAGCTATGTATTTAAAACTTAACTATTTATCAAGTAGAAATGTATCACATATATAATACTAATGATAGGGAGGAAAAAAAAAAAAAAAACCTAAGCCGGTAGGACTTCCAAATTCAAGATTTTGGTGTCAAAGGACTTAAAGCCTATTATTTTAGAAAGATACGAACGCATTAGCCCCATTAAGGTGTCCTTAAATCAATAGATCACTTTGTATCATTAGAAAAGGCAAGAGTTGGCGAGGCGTGGTGGTGCACGCCTTTAATCCCAGCACTTGGGAGGCAGAGGCAGGTGGATTTCTGAGTTCGAGGCCAGCCTGGTCTACAGAGTGAGTTCCAGCACAGCTAGGGCTCTACAGAGAAACCTTGTCTCAAAAAAACCAAAAAAAAAAAAAAAAAAAAAAAAAAAAAAAAAAAAAAAAAAGAAAAAGAAAAAGAAAAGGCAAGAGTAGTAATATATCCAAGGTTCTATACATAAGTCATCTGTCATGCATGGTTTTTCGGTCCCTTAACCAAATGCATGTTCAAAGTGACACTTTTTCTTGAAATGTCATCTTATAGAAAATAATTTAAGGAGCCACTTTATTATGAGAAGCTCTGAAAAGAAACCTTTGTTTTACTCAAAAGGCAAAAATAAAAATACACTTCAGACAGAAATTATTTGGCCAGGTGGTAATAGCACTTGCCTTTAATCCCAGCACTCAAGCAAGCAGATCTCTATACATTGAAGCCAGCCTGGTCTACAAAGTGAGTTCCAGGACATCAGGGCTACACAGAAAAACCCTGACTTGGGAAACTATACTTATATATCAAGGGCTAATCATGACTGGAACTGGGAAGATAGCTCAATGGAGCACTTGCCACACAGGCATGAGGTCAAGAGTTCAAATCTATCTCTAGCAACCCATATAAACACCTGAGTGGGTGTCCAATCTGTAATCCTAGCAGTAATGGAGTTGGTGGGGAGGAATCCTGAGGCCAAGTTGGCTAGCTAGACTAGTAAGCTCTGGATTCAGCTAGAGACTTCCATCTCAGTAAATAAATTGGAGAGTGATTGAGGAAGTCACCTGACATTAACCTCTGTAGCCTCACACATGTAAACACGAACACACAAATAGACCACACAAATGCATATGATAAAAAAAAGGGGCCCTGGGCAGTGGTGGCGCACACCTTTAGTCCCAGAGGCAGGCAGAGTTCTGAGTTCAAGGCCAGCCTGGTCTACAGAGTGAGTTCCAGAACAGCCAGGGCTACACAGAGAAACCCTGTCTTGGAAAAAGCAAAAGAAAAAAAAGGAGACATACCTTCACCTAATAAACGAGAATACCCCAATGAACCTTTTCCATAGACTTTTACCACACTTAAAGCCTATCTTCAGGCTATTTCTAAGTAAAAACAAAAAGTGGAGGGATGAAGGAACATGGAGCTCTTCCAAATAAAAGTGGTTCAAACTTCCCCAAATACATCTGTACTACAATCAGTAGTTCACACTAATTGTATTTAGTTTCTGAACCCCCTGGCCACCGTGGCTTCCTTATCTGTTATAATTAGGATAATACTGGGGCTGGGGATATAGCTCAGTGGTAAAGCACTTGCCTTGTGTGGCTTTGGTTCAATCTTTAGTACAGGAAAAACAACCACTGCTATAAATATTAATAATAAATGTAAATTATTGAGAATGGAGCCTATTACCACCAAGTAAGTATAACACCCCTCCCACCTCCTGAGACAGGGTTTCTCTGTGTAGTCCTGGCTGTTCTAGAATATACTCTGTAGACCAGGCTGGCCTAGAACTCAGAGATCCACTTGCATCTGCTCATAAATGCTGGTATTAAAGGTCTGGACTTCCTTTAAATAAGTTTGAGTGTAAACTTATTTTCAGATAATGAACAGGGATTACTCTAACACCATTTGTTACTCTGAGATATGCAAACTTTTTTTATGCAGAAGACAAAGGTTAAGTTTCTTATAGAAGGATGACATCAGAACTTTTGTATCCAGTAATGTAAACTATTCAATAAGCTAACAAGTATTATTCAAAGTGCTGACCCCACCAATTACAAATCATCAAATCAACACTTTACACACTGGTTTAAACTTATGCCCTCTGTCTCTCTATAATGGTTTTCCAAAGAACTTACAGATCAACTTAGAAGGCAATATTTTTAGAATGTTTTATTTTTTCTATAACAAAGATGTAAGGAATTAAGAATCTCAGTTTACCACACCTTAACACTGGTACTTGGTAGGCAGAAGCAAATGGATCTCTGATTTCAAGGCCAATCTGGTCTACAGAGTTCCAGAACAGATAAGGCCATACAAAAAAAAAAAAAAACCCTCTAGTCTCAAAAAAACAAAAACAAACAAAACCCCCCACATTCCCCCACCCCCATGCCCCCCAAAAAAGAGAGAAAGAATTTCAATTTACAAAGTTAATATTTGAAAAACTTTTCTCCATTATAATCTTTGTTGGCAAAGAAGTCCTTATTCACTCTTCCCCTTCAAGTACAAAGTAAGCTAGTCATGTTACCTTGTTGCCTCTATATTCTACTAACTGCTCTTTACTTTGCACCAAGGACCTTTACCTGATCACATAAAATAAGTCTATAGACCCTAGTATTTTTTTTAGGTCAGAGTGAAAGACCCCAAAATGTTTCCCCCTGAAATGTACAGCCTTTGAATGCTCCCCAAGGCCTGTTTCCCAATCTCTGAGAATACAGCCAGTGAGAAGCTCTTTGTTAGCAAGAAGACCTAGCCTGACTGTCTGTGTCAGAGACCCAGAGATAACTNTTTTAGCCCTTAAAAATGCTAAGAAAATTAGAATCGGGGTCAGACTCCTCTATCCCTGTGTGGAATATGAGTCTCACCCTAGCTTGCTAGCTTAGAATAAACCTCCTGCTGTTTGCATCAAGTTCGGCTCTGGTGTCTTCCTGGGGGACGTGCTCTCCGGAGACTGGGTAAGGGTCTCCCCACACGGGGGGTCTCTTCAAGAGCTCCTATCTTGTGATTGTGGAGAGGGTGCACTGTCAAAACTCTGAATGTCAGTGAGAAGGCAAAGACCATTTTGTCAAGGTTCAAAATTGAGATCATACTATGCTGTCTCGTCTTAGTAAAGTATGTTAATCATATGCACTTTAATACTGAAAAATTTGCTGAAAATGGTAACATTCTATACAGTATTTTAATAGAAAAATCTTGACACAAGTATGTACTGTTTGTAGCTTTTACTATATTTTAGAAACTACTGCTAAACTATCATCTAAAGACAATTTGCAATTCCTGCCACTTCTCAGTGCTTGCAATTCTAGTCTACATAGTTTCCTTTGCTATCTCCATGGAGACAGACAACAGCATCTTGGATCATGTCATTCTCCTGAACAATCTCATCTCCTAACTCTGGCTATCTTCCAAGATTCTTTAACTCCTGTCTCTACCAAGCACTGCTTCTACTGTTAGCTGATTTCTTGCTGCTCTCCCTCAGGACAGTTTTAGATTTCTACTGACTTTTGTAAATGACAGACAAAAACAACCCTTTCATTTTTGCCACTTCATTTAATTCTGTGAGCCTTAAAGACTTTAAACTGTTTAAATTATTGCAAAATCAGTATCCATTGTAAGATTTTTTTTTCCCCCCCAGACAGGGTTTCTCTGTATAGTCCTGGCTGTCCTGGAACTCACTTTGTAGACCAGGCTGGCCTCGAACCCAGAAATCCGCCTGCCTCTGCCTCCCGAGTGCTGGGATTAAAGGCGTGTGCCACCATGCCCGGCCCATTGTAAGATTTTTAAAGCTTTTTAGTACTGAACACCTTGGGATAACCCACTGCTGTTATATTTTTCCGGACTTTATATTTATTTATTTATTTATTTATTTATTTATTTATTTATTTATGTTTTTTCGAGACAGGGTTTCTCTGTATAGCCCTGGCTATCCTGGAACTCACTCTGTAGACCAGGCTGGCCTTGAACTTGGAAATCTGCCTGTCTCTGCCTCCCGAGTGCTGGGATTAAAGGCGTGCACCACCACGCCTGGCAAAGAAACCTCTCTCTCTCTCTTTTTTCTTTTTTGGTTTTTTTGAGACAGGGTTTCTCTGTGTAGCCCTGGCTGTCCTGGAACTCACTTTGTAGACCAGGCTGGCCTTGAACTCAGAAATCCACCTGCCTCTGCCTCCCAAGTGCTGGGATTAAAGGCATGCACTACCCGGCCCTTTCCTCACTTTATTATTTAACTTCAAACACTTGTACAGACTGAACTTTGGCAATTCCAAATAACAAATATTTACACACACCCCAACCTACACACTGTCAGTGCTGTACTCCACAAGTTGAAGCAGGAATCTCTATATTTCAGGTGTATACTCTACTTGCTCTTTTAAAGCATAAACTTTACCTTAGTCTACTTTCTCTGAACTTGTTCTAAGTACTTTTACTAATTTATGAGAATATTTTTATCACCCAAATTCTTTGTATAGTGTTTCCACTGTACTGAAAACACTTCTGAGACAGTAGAAATTATTATGCAATATACTAGTGATAGCCTAGGAGCTTCTCCCACTTTTGAGGGTGTGTGTGAGAGACAGGGACAGTCCTGGAACTCAGAGCTCTGCTTGCTTCTGTCTCCCAAATGCTGGGATTAAAGGTGTGTACCACTACTGCCTGGCTTTTCCTCCCCTTTTTTGGGACACCGGTTTTTCCATGTAGTCTAGACTAGCCTAGAACTCAAGTTTTTCCTCCATCTGATTGTGGTAAAGTGAATTTTTAAATGTCTTACATACTACCTCAGAATTTTCGATACATTCACGAGTTTTCCTTGAATTCTCTACAAACACATCCTTTATCCAGGATTACTTTCAACCTCATTTAAATGTCTACTTTTCCAATTATTTAAATCTTTATATTGGCAACCTATAGCTACGGAGGATTGAGAATACCTGCAATTATAGGTGAAGCAAAGAGGCCCTGGTGAGCAGAACAGAAGATGAACTATTACTTAGTGAAGACTGTATTATATAAACAAAACTGGGTCAAGAAGAACACTCAGCTCACCTGAGTAAATAAAACCAATTTATACACAAATCTGACAACCTCAGTCTAACCCCCCAGAACACAATTGGATGAACTCGTTAACATCTGTAATCCGAATATTCTACTTTGGGACAGAAGATGGAGCATAAGAATGACCCAAATTTCTGGGCCACCTGGCCTTAAATATGTAGCTCTGTGGAAGAAACAAGAGAGATCCTGTCTCAACAAGGTAGAATGTGAGCTCCAACTCTTGAGGTCTTCCTTTGGCCTTCACAAGACAGCCATGAAACATGCTTACCCACACCTGCACACATGTATACACAGGAAACTCACATTAGAGGTTTATGTAACACCAAAGTCCTTGATGAGATCAACAAAGACAGTATAAAATATGTCACTTACCAACTGCACCTGACCCAAAGGTATCATCATTAAATTGATCGATTTCTTCATCTTCTTCTCCCAGGCCTTGAAATGCATCCTCATCTTCATCTAAAGGACAATCCTCCAAAGACTACAAAAGAAAAAAAAAATGACTAATTTCTCATGACATTTATGTAATCATTTAAAGTTGGGCCTTTTTTAATGATACAAAACTCCTTTATATCACTGTTTGAAATAGTGGTAATTATAAATGAACATTTATTGAGTCTCATGTAACTTTTTCAACAAAATTACATTTTCCTCACTACACCCCTATCGTCCTCCCCCCCCCCCCTTTTTTTTTTTTGGTTTTTCGAGACAGGGTTTCTCTGTATAGCCCTGGCTGTCCTGGAACTCACTTTGTAGACCAGGTTGGCCTCGAACTCAGAAATCCGCCTGCCTCTGCCTCCCCAGTGCTGGGATTAAAGGCGTGTGCCACCATGCCCGGCTTTCCCAATGCTTTTTTTTTTTTTTTGGGTTTTTCGAGACAGGGTTTCTCTGCTTAGTCCTGGCTGTCCTGGAACTCACTTTGTAGACCAGGCTGGCCTCGAACTCAGAAATCCGCCTGCCTCTGCCTCCCGAGTGCTGGGATTAAAGGCGTGCGCCACCACGCCCGGCTTCCCAATGCTTTTTAAGTCTGTCTTTCTTCCTCTTTCCTGTAGGACTAAACTCTAGCCAGAAAGCAGAACACCATCATTTTCAGCTACAATTTAAGTTACGCTTAAAAAACAATCACAACTTCTTTCTACATTTACAAAGTTGTCTATGTGATGATGCTAGGCCCCCTGGAACTGTAGTTACAAGCTGTGATCTGCCATGTGGGTGTGGAATTGAACCAGGGGTTTGTGGAAGAGCAGCCATCTCTCCAGCCCCCAGACACCTTTTGAGGACCTACTATGTCTCAGACTCTGTACTAGGTACTAAACCTCTGTGCCTTAAACTGTAATTCTGGCCCAAACATAACTTTGAAAGAAATTTGTGAGGATTAAACACAGCAAAGATTTTAGAAAGCAGAATAAAAACTAGAATCACCATAACATCTTGGGTATGCTCTAATTTATTTTGTTTTAGTTACTATTTCACTATGTACAGTCTGGCTTAGAACTCCTGATTCTCCTGCCGCAGTCTCCAGGGAGTAAAGATCACTAGACAAGCTTGGTATATCCTAATTTCAATCATTTATCCCAACTCAGATTTATTCAGTTTACTAAGTTTTCTTTGCTTCTGGCAACTTCTATTCACAGTATCTCATCATCTCTCCTCATGTTTACAAAAAGTGGGTTGAGTCACAAATGTAAACTCAAGCATTCTGTTTCCAATGTTTAAAGATTCCAAATTGGAATTCTACACTCCAGCGGAACAGCTTGTGATATAATTTACCTGGGAACTTTTAAGGGCCGTTTCTACCCAATCTTCCTCCCCCTAAAGAGCCAGCCCTGCAACTGCCTCCACACCAGAAGCAACTTCTAGCAACTTCTCTAATGAAATCACAATCATCTACTGGACCAAATCATGATGACTCGGTAAGGATTTCCCTAGCTCAGTCCTTAAGCTACAAATTCAGTCTGTTTCGTCCCAAGATTAGGAGTAGGTCAAGGTCACACAGCAGTAAGTGACGGCCAGCAAACAGCTACATTCTCCAAACGTCACCAAACCCACACTTTTTCTCCATTCACCTAGAAGGAACTTGTGCTGGACACGCCCCCCTCTCCACTCCCAGCCTTCTCTACAAGCCAACTCAAGTCTCAGCCCAAGGGGCCAGTCCCTGCCCCTCCACCTGACGGCTGCCCGCGTGCACGGGGCTGTGTGTAATCCGGATGAAGGGATTCCGGGTGCGGGGCGGGAAACGCTTCCGTGGGGCATTCCCCGGGGATTCTGCCTCAGGAAAAACCAGCGGGTAGGAGCCGTGCAGGTCACCAAGGCAGCTCCGCGAGCAGAGGCGCAAGCCAAGGGTCAGGTTACCGCACTTAACGGGCTCTCCCCGCCGCAAACCAGCGGCCGGCTCTCGCCAGTCCCGCCCCCACCCCGCCGGGTGCGCTGTGGGCCGCACCCGAGCCCTGCGGCCGAAGCGGGGTTCCCAGCCGTCCGCGCCCTGCCCCCTCCTCAGCCGCACAAGACCCGCGCGACGGGCGAGCAAAGGGGAAAAAAAGGGGCGCGCGGGCGAGGGAGGGGTCACTTCCGGTCGCAGCCACTCACCTCGTAGCGGAACATTCTTGGGGAGGGGGGAAGGGAGCGGGGAGGGGAGTGGGGGGAGGGAGGGAAAAGAAGCGCCGACTCCCCGGGCTGCTCGGCGCGCGCGGGTCTCCCACCGGCTCGCGACCCCTGGCCGCCGCCGTACGCCGGAGCGTGCGTGGGGACGTGCGCAGGCGCGCCTCGGGCTGGGCGGGCGCCCCGGCGGCGGCAGCTGCGCGGGGACAGATTTGGCGTTTGGCTTCCTAGTGTGAGCGGCGGGAAAGAGATCCCTAGGCGAGACACTGCGCACGCGCGGGCCGTCGGGGCGGGATGACCCAGAGAGGCCGGGCGTGCGGCTCCTCCTCCGTTCTCCCAGCGGCACGGTTGCGCAGTGCTTTTGAGTCACGAGTTGCCCGTCCCTGATTGGGCGGAGAAAAGCCTTGTGAATGTCACAGGATGCGCCCCCTGAAGCGTCTCAGCCGAGAAAATCGGGGATTTATTCTTGGGTGATTTCATTTAACGTCCAGTATCCTCCTCGGGGTGCCTTGACTTGGGTCTGTAAAGGGGAATAATATGGGAAGTCAGTATTCTTGGAAAGGGACAGGTCGCTGGCTGAATCAGTCGGGAGGCAAAGGCTGTGATTGATAGAGGCCAAAGTGTTGACAGTGTCTGTTTTTAGGAAAAAGACGAAGGCACATTTAACAAGGATTATCTAGGGTGATATTTTTAGATGCCAGGCCCTTCACCCCGTTGGGAAGCTGGAGAGCCCTAACGGGCCACGCAATCTTAGGGCTGGGGTCACCGCAGCAAGGTCGGTGAGCTTGGGTGCGCTGTGGACAGCCATTTCCGCTGAGGATGAAGCCCAGCCGAGTTTGTTCAGCTTCCGCCTCAGCACCCTGGTTCTAGAAGTCTGCTGCTTTGGTGCTTTATTGCCTGTAGCGAGTCCTTTTGAGTGGGTGTCTTTTTTTTTTTTTTTTTTTTTTGAGCCAGGGTGTCTCTGTGTAGCCTTGGCTGTCTTGTTATTCACTCTGTAGACTAGGCTGTCCTGGCAGAGATCCGCCTGCCTCTGCCTCACGAGTGTCACTCAGGCGGTTGTCTCACCTGGGAATGAATGGTGCACTTTAGTTCCTTAACACGTTACTGTTAACGTGGTGACTGGATTAATCAACTAGCTTACTATAAGCATTGGATTTGAAAATAGAAATTCTGGATTAGGAAATGTGTTTTTTCACTGCTGCGAGAAACTGGGCATATCTTTCTAAACATCTGACCCTTCAGGTTTTCTTTCATAAAATGGGTAAAATTATATCTACCTCACCAAGTAGTAATGGAATAGTTACATTCTCTGCTCTCTGGATAAGGAACCTGGAGGTTAGAGAGGAGAAGTAGATAGCCTTAAGCCACCCACCGGAAAGTGTTGCAAAGTTGGCAGCTAAGATGTCTGAATTCCCAAATCTGATTGCTTAAGAGCAAATAGAATTGACTCTTGAAGAGAAGGCAAGGTAAGCTAATAATTAATTTTCAAGAGTTATGAAACAAACTTTCATTTGTGAGGTAACAGGTTTTCACAGTTACCCAAGTACTGAGAGGCCATGTAGATCAAGAGCTAGCAAACTCTGGTCATATCTTTTTTTAAGCCTGCCACCCCTCATTTACAAAACGTCTTGTCTTTTTGCTTGCTACTATTAGTTTTGTGCTGTGACCAAAATACCTAAGTAGACAATTTAAATGGGGAAAAGTTAATTTGAACTCAGGTTTCAGAGGGTGTAATTTGTGCTTGGCGCTAGCAGGTTTTGGAGAGGGGATGTGTGGCAAGGGCCATTTGTTTCTTGTATAAGAAGAAAAAAAAAACTGAGCTATAGAAAAGGTTTAAGATTCAGCTTCCCATAGGGTCCCCAATGAAGGCACTAGAGAAAGAACCTAAGGAGCTGAAGGGGTTTGCAGCCCCATAAGAGGAACAACAATATCAACTAAACAGTACCCCAAGAGCTCCCAGGGACTAGATCACCAACCAAAGAGCTCACATGGTGGGATTCGTGGCTCAAGCTGCATATGTAGCAGAGGATGGCCTAGTTGCTCATCAATGAGAGCAGAGGCCCTTGGTCCTGTGAAGGCTCTAAGCCCCAGTATAGGGGAATACCAGGGCCAGGAAGGAGGTGTGGGTGGGTTGGTGAGCAGGGGGAGGTGGGGAAGGGTTAGGGAGTTTTCAGAGGGGAAATCAGGAAAGGGGACAACATTTGAAATGTAAATAAAGTAAATATCTAATTAAAAAAAGATTCAGCTTCCAAGGGACATATACCAGTTGCCACTTCCTCCACTAGACCTCTGACCTTCCAGGACTTGCTAGTAATGGCATCACAATTCCAAACCCTCATAGTTTGAATCACTCATTATAATCATTACATTCTTTTCACTAGATTACAGTGCTCATGATCTAATTTTCTCTGACAGAGTCTTCAGACACACCCTCAGGTTTGTGGACTACCCATCTTAGTAGTTGCTTTATCCACTCAGGATGACACGAGTCGCCATCGCCTGCTAGAAAACGTCTGTGAGGTTATAAAGGAGACCTTTGTGCCCTTGAAGCATGAAAATATTTAGTCAGATCTTACTTATTTTTTTTATTTTTAGTTTCTTGATACAGACTCTTTCTATGTACCATAGCCCTTGCTGTCCTGAAACTCACCATGTAGACTTTAGACTCACAGAGATCTACCTGTCTTTGCCTCCCAAGGACTGGGATTAAAGGTGTGTGCCACCATGTCCAATTTAGTCTACACATTTAAAGAGTGAATTTGGTGATGCCAAATCTTGTTTTCTTGCTGGGCATGGTGGCACACACCTTTAATCCCAGCACTCGGGAGGCAGAGGTAGGCGGATTTCTGAAAGTAGAATGTATTTAAAACTGCATGATAAACATACTGATGCATCCGAGTTGGGCATGTGGTGGCTCATGCCTATAACCTCAGTACTTTGGGAGGTGATGGCAGATCCAGGAATTTAAGGTCATCTTTAATTGCTGGGCCACATGAACTTTGCCTTCCCAACCCCCAAAACCTAAAAACAAAACCCCAAAACCTAAAGACAAAACCTACCAGTTTTAGGGTACAGCTAAAGCACAAAGTAGGAAATGCCCTACAAGAAAGTATAATTTCCTCAGAGAAAGAAGGAAATTCTGTGTATTAGGAGTCTCTGAAGCAGTGGTTCTCAACCTGGGGGTTATGATCCCTTTGGGGATTGAGTGACCCCTTCACATCTCAGATATTTATGTTATGATCCATAGCAACAGCAAAATTACAGTTATGAATAGCAATGAAAATTACAGTTATGAATAGCAATGAAAATTTAGTGCTTCTGGTTCACCACAACATGAGACTCTGTCTTAAAGGTGGAAGCATTAAGAAGGGTGAAAACCACTGCTTCAATAGAGTGAGTATATGTTAATAGAGGGCTTGATAGATCGGCTTACACAGTTCATTCCTGTAGTACACCAATAGCTAACTCACTGGAAGCCCAAGATTTTAGTAGCTGTTCAGTCCACAAGGGCAGCTGTCTCAGTCCCAGTCTGGCCCTGTCACCCTGGAGGATTCTTGGAGAGATGATGGTCTTCAGCCTACATTGGAAGCATAAAGAAACTAGTTCTAAGATCAGCAAAGGAATGTACTTTTCCACAAGAGTAAAAGCACACGGCAAAATGCAGTTTCATCTTTATCTCCTTTTTTTGAAGTCTACCCATGGATGGGTCTTTAGCACCTCATATAATCTGACCACAAAATTCCGTCACAGCAGGGTCCAGCATTTCAGCTGACTCTGAGATCCAGTAACATTCACAACCAGAACTTGTCATATACTAAATGTAAGTGAATTATAAGATAAATTCAAAGAAAGTACATGGAGAGATATAATGGGGGACAGAAATTAAAGACATAGCTGGATGGTGATGGAAAACACCTCTGCTCAGTAGGCAGAGGCAGAGAGGCAGGCAGATCACTGGTAGAAGCCAGCCTGATCTACAGAGCAAGTTCCAGGACAGCCAGAACTACACAGTGAAATCCAGTCTAGAAAAAAAAAAAATTAATGATATAGAAAAATGTTTCAAGTAAGATTTTCGTTGAGCATGGTGACACATGCATTTAATCCCAGCATGTGGGAGGCAGAGAGAGGTGAATCTCTGAGTTAGAGGCCAGCCTGGTCTACAGAGCAAGTTTCAAGCCAGCCAGGGATACACAGACCTTGTCCAATAAGAGCTGAGAAGGGGCCAGGTATGGTGGTGGCACATTCATAGTTACAGCACTCAGTCTAAGATAGAGGTAGGAGCATCAGGAGAGACCCTGTCTTAAAAAATAAAAAATCAAAGCTGAGAAAGGTATGAGATATCACCATACTGTTAGAGGCTTCCAGACCTTAGCACAACTAATGACATAAAGGAAATGCCATTAGTGCTATAAAACCCAGTATGTATCCAGGCAGCAGTAGCTACTAAAACAAGAACAAAGACCTAATCCATTGAAGTCCATCAAAGTTTCATAGAGTGGCAAAGTCCCTAAATATACTGACCTTGCTTTTTGGCTCCTGTAGTTCCGCTTCTGGCAAGCCCAAGGTGTCAGTTTTTTGTGCTTAAAAGCTCACCTTGAGAAAGGCTTAGGACTATACTGAGTTGCTGAACAACCATCGAAGGCCAGCTAATAAAGTCTTTCTATTGGCTTAATCAACCATATTCAAGTAGCCCTCTCTGGTGGATACCTCACAACAATATCAACATTCTTTGGATTTATGTTTTCTCCAGTTTAAAAAGGTATTCTTACTTTATACATATATTATTCATTTTTAAAAACTTGTAAAACAGATGGATGTGGTGGCACTTAACCTTTAATTTCACTACTCAGGAGGCAGAGGCAGGTGGATCTTTGTGAGTTTGAGGCCAGCTCTACATAATGAGTCCTGGGCCAGCCAAAGCTACATAGTAAGTCCCTGTCTCAAAAACAGTATTGGGTATTGGAGAGACGGCTCAGCATTTAAAAACACTGGCAGCTCTTCCAGGGACTTGGTTTCAAATCTTAGCATCCAGATGGTGACTCATAACTGTAACTTCAGTTCCAGAGGATTGGATGCCTTCTTCTGATCCCTGAGGGCACTAGGCATGTAAGTGGTATACAGCCATGTGTGAAGATGTTGCAGCCAGCCCTAACTTGATGACATTGCATTTTTGTTTTCCCCCAAATGAATCACGTTATCCTAGTCAGAGTGCATGGAACTGAGTAATAATTTACACAGGTTCCCTGTGATGACTAAAGAAACTTACTTTGAAGCCAGGCATCCATTTAAGGCTGCTGACCTTTTCCTCTAGAATCCCAGGGAGACCCTGGTGCCTTGCTGTTGAGCTGAGAATAGGATAATTGGCTGCGGGGCTTTAACAGATACCTTTGCTTCTGTAAAACTATCACCATGGGGGAAGATGAAATAGTCTTGTTATTACTGTATAGCAGGAAAGTAAGAAATAACTGAGAGAAGTGAAACAATTTACCTGCCCAGCTCTGGATTCCATCGATGTACTTAGTGTACTTTACTTGACTCAAAATATAATGGCTTTATTGAGGAGCAGTGAAAGGTAGAAGGAGAGGCCCAAGTGGAAGCTTCAGAGTCCACTAGCTAGGGATGGCCTTAAATTCCTCACTCTTCATCCTGTACTTCCTAAATACTGAATTAATGGGCATATGATGACCATACACTTACCTTTTTATTCTTATTTTTAAGACTCTGCTAGTTATTAAAGACTACCTCCATTCCATAGCTTGTGGCTCTACATTATGTCATCAAAGTCACCATCATAACTTTTTTCTTTCTTTACTTTATTGTTACAGTTTTCTTTTCAATCCTTCTGCCTCCCTCTGTTATGAAGCCTCCTGGATAATATTGGGCGTACTGAGAAGCTTAGAATAAAGTTCAGATCCCAAAATCTCTTCTACAATGTCAACTAGCATACTATGTATAGGCACAGCATGTGCCATTGGCATACTATGTATAGGCACAGCATGTGCCATTGGCATACTATGTATAAGCACAGCATGTGCCATTGGTGCCTTCCAGCTGAGTCTGGTATTTATACAGCATTGTGTTTCTTCCCTATTGAGTTAGGTTACCCATTATATAACTTTGATGTTTGGCTTGGGGACAGGTACAGTTATCTGATGTGTAGCATACCAACTGGATCCAGTGGATGAAAACAGCAATTATGTTTTATTTTACTAATGAATCTAGAACTTGACCATGATGTCATGAGAACTGCTCATCTCTACATCATGGGACATCAGCTTGTGCTGCCTGGAGGCTAAGAGGCAGTCATTTGTTAGTATTTGGAAGTGGGTGCAGTCTGTCAGCTGAGAGACCTGAGGTTCTCAACCAAGATACTCAGCTATGGGTGTTTCTTATGGTCCCCAAGTTTCTTCACAAAGTGATGACTGGATTCCAAGGGCAGGTCCCCAAAGAGTAAGTGAGAAGACTACAACATTTATCATCTAGATCTGTAAGAGAAAGACAGTGTTCTTATGGTCAGGGGGTCGAGCAAAGTCTGTGGTGTTGGGGGGCATCAGTGGAAAAGTAAAAGAGTTTAAGAACTGTCATATTATCCAGAAAGGAATACATAAAGGATGTGGAACAGCCATTTAGCCCTGACCTTGAGCGACTGGTATTACTTTAGTGGGCAACCCATGAAAATGAACACCTGCAATTTCAGATGATGGAAATAGAGCTACTCTCTCTAGTTTGGCCTTCATTCCCCACAAATACAATACTGTAGATTTTTTTTTTAATTTTTAATTTTTATGTATATGAGTACACTGTAGTTGTCTTCAGACACACCAGAAGAGGGCATCTGATCACTTTACAAGATGGTTGTGAGCCACCATGTGGTTGCTGGTATTTGACCTCAGGACCTCTGGAAGTACAGTCAGTGCTCCTAACCGCTGAGCCATCTCTCCAGCCCATTACTGTAGTTAAGAAACAAAGTTGGTGCTGTCAACTGGGGTCTCCAGTTGCTAAGAGGTAAGATAATTGTTTTTAGCATGTGTGGTTTCAGCAGTTCTGAAGATGAGGCTTGGAGAGATGACTCAAGGTGCTCTTCCAGAGTACCCAGATATCAGACCCAACATTCACAAGCTAGGTCACAACTGCCTGTAATGGCTTCTGGTGGTCACAGTCATTTAGGTCATTGTATGTAGTACTGTCATGTCTTCTAGTGGTCACAGTCATTTAGTACATTGTATCTAGTGCTGCCTTTTAGTACACTGGAGCTTAATTGTATTTACAATTTGTAAAGTTTATAAACATCCTCTGTAATTCTGACAAATTGTCAAGAAAAAGTGCAGTGTAACCTCCTTCCTCAGCCACTTTAGGCTGAGAGTTCAGACCTGATGCCCCTGAAGGCTGCCATAGGAAGCCACCTACAGCTTGGCTCTCCAGCTAAGGCTGGCTTCCATTGTGCTAAACCACACCTGACTTTCTCCAGAATCCTGTTACCAGTCTACTGTGCCTCACGCACACCCTGCTGAGACGGCCTTGGGACAATACACAGTGCGGACACTTCGGACTACATTCCTGCCTGCGCAGAACTGACTGTGGGCGTGGTCTTCCCTCTCAAAACCAAGAAAGATTTTTGAGTAAAGAGAGACATGTTTTGATCGATGATTTGTCTCAATGTTTTCATTTCTCTCCCATCTAGTCTCCCAGCCCCAGTCCGCCTTCTGGGATACCCAGTCTGTTCTATGAGGAGACCGCAGGCGGTAGACCCCAACAGTGCAGTACTCTGGTAAAAAGCAGTATAAACTCTAGACTTTGAGGAGTTCATAGACATCACAATTGGATGGATGATCACATTTCTTTTATGGTAGAGAAAATATATCTTATTTACCTCTTTAAGAGTATATTTAGGGGCTGGTGAGATGGCTCAGCTCTTCCGAAGGTGATGAGTTCAAATCCCAGCAACCACATGGTGGCTTACAACCACCCATAATGAGATCTGACGCCCTCCTCTGATGCGTCTGAAGTCAGCTACAGCGTACTTATGAAGAATAATAAAATAATAAACAAATCCTTGGACTGGAGAGACCAGCCAGAGCGAGGGGGCTGGCCGGAGCGAGCGGGGCGAATGGGATCGCCAGAGCAAGTGGAGCCGATCAGAGCGAGCTGCGGGGGCGAGCGAGGCCGGCTGGAGAGAGCGGGGGCCATAAAGGGGGGGGGTGGCCAGAGGGAGCAGGACTGGCCGGAGCGAGCAGGGTCGAGCAGAGCGAGCAGGGTTGACTGGAACGAGCAGGGTTGACCGGAACAAGGGGGAAAAAAGAGTATATTTAGGAACCTGGTATAGTTAATCCCACCACCCTACAAACAGGCAGGTGGATCTCTGTGACTTCCAGGACAGTCAGCATAATAAGACTATTTCTCAACAAATCCCAAATATATTTAGGGGCTCAGCAGTTATGAACATTTATTGCTCTTGTAGAGGACTCACATTTGGTTCCTAGCATCCACATTGGGTGGTTTATAACTACCTGTAATTCCAGCTCTAAGGGATCCAACACCTCGTGCTGTCATGTACCTATGTTCACATGCACATGGTCACAGATACAAAAGTAAACCCTAAAATGATATTTACTCTGTGTGTGTGTGTGTGTGTGTGTGTGTGTGTGTGTGTGTGTGTGTGATGGGAGTAAAGCATGAAGGTCCTTGTGCCCACAGATCTTCAGAGAAACCAGGAATGTAAGAACACCATGAGAAAGATGAAAAGCCCATTCTTCCATCCAGAAAGCTGAGAATCAGAAATGATTAATAGCCTGGCAATCTGTGTTATGTGTTGGGCCAGCCATATCAGGTTCCTATAATCAGGACCAGAGGTGGGCAGTAATCTAAATGACCCTTATAGCTACATATTCCCCCAAGCTTACACAACCAAGACCAAAGGTGACTAATAGCCAGAAGACCTCTACACTATCTGTATGACTGAGAACAGGCCAGACCCTTGGCTTTTAAGTTAGTACAGATAATGCATCATCTTGGAACCCATCTTCTTGGAAGAAATGACATGTAGCATGAGTTGAGTCTCAATGTAATTATGCTTCTTTGTGCACCAGGGATCGTATTGCATCAGGACACTCATTTCCAAACTATATTGGGCTTAAATACATTGGGAATAAACTGCCTGTTGTTATACCCTCTGAAGTCTGATCCAGGTTGATGAAGTCAATCTGCACCAGGTTTTCGTATCTCTTCCATATCTCTCTGTTTCCCTGTATAACACCTGCAGGAAACACCTCATGTATGTATGTGTGTAGGGGGCATGTAGGTATCATCATTCATGTAGACATCAGGACAGCTTGCAGAAGCTTATTCTCTCCTTCTGTCATGGGAGTTCCAGGGATGTAACACACGTTGTCAGGATAGCTAATATATGCCTTTATCTGCTGAGATGTCTTACCAACCCCTTGCATGTCTTGTAAAAACAAATTTTATACTTAGAATAATTTGTATGTATCTTTATTTCTCATAGGTATATAATATTTTGCAGTGAAAAAATGTATCCTGTTCTCTTCTTTATGCCTGGTATGATGATAAAGAAATGTTTTTCAAATAAGTGAATAAACTCTTTTAATAACCAGGGACAGCTTTATTTTAGAAAATGGTACTTAAGAGTTCTTTTAAAGAAATACTTGCTGGGCGTGGTGGCGCACGCCTTTAATCCCAGCACTCAGAAGGCAGAGGCAGGCGGATTTCTGAGTTCAAGGCTAGCCTGGTCTACAAAGTGAGTTCCAGGACAGCCAGGGCTATACAGAGAAACTCTGTCTTGAAAAAGCAAAAAAAGCCCGGCGTGGTGGCGCACGCCTTTAATCTCAGCACTTGGGAGGCAGAGGCAGGTGGATTTCTGAGTTCAAGGCCAGCCTGGTATACAGAGTGAGTTCCAGGGCTACACAGAGAAACCCTGTCTCGAAAAAAAATTTTTATTTTATAGGTGTAGTGCAGCTTAATTCCTCTGTGTTTAGAAAACATCATTTGATGTTTTCTCATTAATACAAATTGATGCAAACTTTGGGCTATAGAAATAGCTTAGCAGTCAAGTGTTTGCCTAACATGCTCAATACTTACCACATTCACATATAAATGAACGTAATTTTAACTTTAAGTAATTGAAAAATTTTATTTTTATTTTATGTGTATGGTTGTTTTGACTGCATGTATATTGGTGCACCTCATGCATGCAGTGCCTAAAGAATCCAGAAGGCTAGGGTAGATTCCCCTGCAAGGGAGCTACAGATGGTTGTGAGCCACCACGTGGTTCTTGGAACCAAACTGCAAGGACCACAAGTGCTCTTAACTGCTGAGCCATCTCTCCAGACCCTAGATGGGGTTGTTTGTTTGTTTGTTTGGTATTTAATTTTCTTCTCAGTTCTTCATGTAGTCAATATATTGTTACACTGTATGAAGTATACCTTGAACTCACAGAAATCCACATGTCTCTGTTTCCTGAGTGCTGGGATTAAAAGCAAGCACCTCATGCCTGGCTCTGTAGTATAATTAAGTCTGAGGTCAGACATTGTTAAACCTCCTACAGTATTGTTCTTTCTGATTATTATTGCACTACTTATTCAGAGTCCTTCGTGTTTTCATATGAATAGTTGAAACGGAGTAAACTTTCAGACAAAAGAAAATACTTCTAAAACATGAACACCAACCCAGAAAGGAAGCAGTAATTTTGAATGTTTACACTGGGCTAGGAGATTTGTCATGAGGCCAATGTGAAATCACAATAATTATCCACATTTCTAATTTGTTACCCTGATCTTAGTATATGAAGCAATGTTCTTTAGGGACATAAATACAAGTATAATGTACTAATGCTTACATTAAAGTTTATAGCTTTTAGCCATAATTATGAAACTCAAGAATACAGTTGAATTTGTTTTAAGTTAACTTTAAAAAGAACCCATATAATAACTGAAGAAGACAAGGAAAGCATTCATGGAAATAAAGGATACCAGTTCTCAAATATTGAAGTCACAGCTCAGAAGACATTATTTTGAATACAGACATAATGCTTTGGTCTTTTAACATATTTTATGTCTAATTATTTCTAATATAAAATTTATTTTTCTTTGTCAAGAATTATTAACTTAAGATTTATCCAGTCAACAGATTTGTAGGTGCACACTGCAACTATAGGATGAATTTTGTTGAGATTATTATTATTATTATTATTATTATTATATATTTTTGGTTTTTCGAGACAGGGTTTCTTTGTATAGCTCTGGCTGTCCTGGAACTCACTCTGTATACCAGGCTGGCCTTGAACTCAGAAATCTGCCTGCCTCTGCCTCTGGAGTGCTGGGATTAAAGGCGTGCACCACCATGCCCGGCCTTGAGATTTCTTGAATTTACTTGCACCACTGAACCCTTATACCTGTCATATTGATTACTTTTTGTCTGCTGTGATAAGACATCATGACCAAGAGCAACTTAGAGAAGGACAGATTTATTTGGCTTATGGTCTCAGAGAGTCCATCAAGGTGGGGAAGCATGGCAGAAAGTTGTAAGAAGCTGAGAGATCACATCTTCAACTGAAACATGGAACAGAGTATGTCAGCTGGAAGTGGGGCGAGGCTATGAACTCACAAGACCCAGTGATGTATTTTCTCCATTAAAGCTGTACCACCTCCCCAAATACCATCACCAACTGGGGCTTAGGTGTTCAAATACATGAGCTTTTGGGGGGCATTACTTATTTAAACCACCATACCTGCTAATTAGCTATTCTTTTTTCTATTAGATATTTTATTTACATTTCAAATGTTATCCCCTTTCCTGGTTTCCTCTCTGAAATTCCCCTATCCCCTCCCTACTCCCTCTGCTCACCAACCTACACACACTCTTGCTTCCTGGACCTGGCATTCCCCTACATTGAGGCATCGAGCCCTCACAGGACCAAGGGCCTCTCCTCCCATTGATGACCTACAAGGCCATCCTCTGCTACATATGCAGCTGGAGCTGTGGGTCCCTCCATGTGTACTCTGGTTGGTGGCTTAGTTCCTGGGAGCTCTGGGGGGCCTGGTTGGTTCATATTGTTGTTCCACCTATGGGGCTGCAAACCCCTTCAGCTCCTAATTAGCTATTCTTAACTTCCCTTTCCACTCTGGCTTGGCATCCATGCTTCTAATCTTTTATGAGTTTGACTGTTTGGAATCTCTTATAAACAGAACCATGGAGCTCTTGTCCTTCTATGACTGGCTTATTTTATCTAACATATTACTCTACGAATTGATTCATATTGGTGTACAGTCAAGGGGTTTCTTCCCTTATTTATTATTATTATTTTTTTCGAGACAGGGTTTCTCTGTGTTCCTGGCTGTCCTGGAACTCAGTCTGTAAACCAGGCTGGCCTTGAACTCAGAATTCCGCCTGCCTCTGCCCCCCAAGTGCTAGGATTACAAGCATGTGCCATCACTGCCCAGCGTTTCTTCCTTTTTTTTAAAATTATTTTATTATGTTTGTACATTGTCTCTGTCTTTAGACACACTACTGGAAGGCATTGGAGATGCCCATTACAGATGGTTGTGAGCCACTGTGTGGTTCCTGGGAACTGAGCTCAGGACCTGTGGAAGAACAGTCAGTGCTCTTAACTGCTGAGACATCTCTCCAGCCTAGTTTTCTCCCTTTTAAAGGATGAACAATATTTCTTTACAAGTGTTTACCATACTTTCTAGGATAAACAATATTTCTTTACAAGTGTTTACTATACCTTCTGTATGCAGTCATTTGGATGGACATTTAGGTTGTTTCCACTTCTTAACTACTATCAGTAGTGCCTTCAAGGAGACCAGGAGTACTAGTGTTTCTAGGTAAATCCAGACTTTTAAAAGTGGCAGTTTTTCCTTATACCTGGTGGCTAGCTCCCAAGTGAATTAGACAGAGACTACAAGATTTATTTGATAAGCTTTATGGCTCAATAACTGGGCAATTAATCTATTTTAGTCTTCTAAACTAATCTGGCTACCTACCAGCCAGAATCACCAAGATACTTGCATTTTAGTATTGTTCTGCCCCCTCTGGGCTTCAGGTGTTTTTGCATGATGTTTCTCTGGACCCCCAATCCCACCCACTCCCCTTTCCCTGGCTGGCAGAACCCCAGCCGTATGTATCCTCTCTTCTGCCTAGCCATTGGCTGATCAACTCTTATCGACAAGTCAGAAAATAAGCAGATAAGCTTTACACAATGCACAAAAATATTATGCCTGCGTCTCTTCCAGAACATGATTCCAGATATTTCTAGTAGATTCTAATAAGAGAGGTATCTGTATCATATGACAGTTTTATTGTTAATTTTTCCCCCCCTCATTCCGGTCAACCCTGCTCGCTCTGGTCAACCCTGCTCGCTCCGGTCAACCCTGCTCGCTCCGGTCAACCCTGCTCGCTCCGGTCGGTCTCTCTGGTCCAAGGATTCGTTTATTATTATTATTCATAAGTACGCTGTAGCTGACTTCAGACACACCAGAGGAGAGTGTCAGATCTCGTTATGGGTGGTTGTAAGCCACCATGTGGTTGCTGGGATTTGAACTCATCACCTTCGGAAGAGCAGTTGGGTGCTCTTCCCCGCTGAGCCATCTCACCAGCCCTATTGTTAATTTTTTAGAGTAAATTTTATATTGTGTCTCAATAGTGGCTGCATCGTTTTGCTTTCCCAACAATTTATAAGGGTTTGTCTTTAATTTCTTAATACAAATATATTTATTTTTATATACTTGCTATTTTGTCTGCATGTGTGTACATATGTGTGCCATGTGCATGTTGTGCCCAAGGCAGAACAATGTTGGATCCCCTGGAACTGGAGTTACAGATGGGTGTAAACCATCACATAGGTGCTAGGAACTAAACTCTGATCCTTTGGGAGAGCAGCCAGTGTTTTAAACTGCCAAACCATTTCTCCAGCCCTATCTTTTGTTTTTGATAGTAGCCATCTCAACATGGTTGAGTTCCTGTATTGAGGTATAGATTTACAAATTCTTGATTTATGACACCAAGCACCTTAGATACCTGTTGGCTATTTGTATATCTTCTGAGAGAAATGGTTATTCAGGTTCTTAGTTCATAGATATTCACTGATTCTGCTGTATAATTTTCAAATATAGTATCCGACTCTGTGGCTTTGTTTCTACTCTGTTGTTTCCTTTGCTGTGCAAGTTTTTACCTCAATGCTGCCTCCTTAACCTATTTTTGCACTGTGGCTCATGTGTTTAGTTCCATCTCTTGAATCTTTTATCCAGACCAAGGTCAGGAGTATTTTTTTTTTAATGTTTCTTGTAAGTATTTTATAAATTTGGATCTTATGTTTAAGTCTTAAATTCATTTTAAGGATTTATCTTTATTTTTTACTTTTGTGTATGGTGTGCAGATATATGTGCATGTGTATGTATGGAGCTGTCAGAGGTCAACTGTCATTCTTCAGGAGTCTTCTATCTTGATTTTGGAGATAAAGTCTCTTATTGGGATCTGAGACTTACCAGTAGGCTAGATTGGTTTGCCAGAGAGCCCTAGGAGTTGGGATCAAAAAGGCATACCACTATGCCAGGTTATTCACATCTGTGCTTATGACGGCTATTTTAAGTTGTCAACTTGATTATCTCTGGGATGGGCTACTATCTAGAAATGGCAGTCACATCTTTGATCCAGATCTTGAGGCAGGAACACAACATGCCTTTGATCTGGATCTTAAGGCTGGAAGAAACAGGATTTTGACCCAGACCTTGAGGCAGGAAGACACAGAATTTTAATCCAGACATTGAGGTATACCTTTAATCTGGGCTACGCCTTCTGCTGAAGGCCTATGTAAAGACAATGGAAAAAAGGAGGGGTTGTTCGATCTTCACCTGCTAGCACTCACTTTGCCAGAATTTCTATTGGAGTCTACTTCTTTGGGATTCCAGCTTATACAGAAGACCAGCTGAAACACCCAGCCTCGTGGGACTGAGCAACCACTAGATTCTTGAACTTGACATTCACAGCTGGCCATTGTTGGATTAGTTGGACTGCAGCCTCCAAGTCATCCCAATAAATTCCATATATATATCCATTCCATAAGTTTTATGACTAGAGAACCCTGACTAATACAGTGCTAGAAATAAAATTTGGCTCCTAGTGCATTTTACCACCTGAGCTATCTTCTGAGCTCCAAGTTGCTTTTTTAAAAAGTTAATATTCACTGTAGATACGACTCGGTGTCATGATGACATTTTCAGGTAAGTATATATATTTGATCATGGAACTTTTATTTATTTATTTATTTATTTATTTATTTATTTAATGTATAGGAGCACACTGTTACTGTCTTCAGACACACCAGAAGAGGGCATCAGATCCCATTACAGATGGTTGTAAGCCACCATGTAGTTGCTGGGAATTGAACTCAGGATCTCTGGAAGAGTGGCCAGTGCTCTTAGTCACTGAGCCATCTCCCCAGTCCCCATGGTACTTTCTTATACTTCCTACTTCCTTCTTTTTTGAATTAATTTTCTTCATTCTTTTCTGTAGGGTGTTGAGACAAGGTTTGACCCAGGCTGGTTTTGGACTCTCTATGTGACAGAGGATGAGCTTGATCTTCTGATTCTCCTCACTTCACTACGATTATAGGGATAGCATATGGTTTTATACAGTGCTGGGGATCAAGCTTCATGCATGTTAGGCAGGAATTCTTCTAACTTAGTTACACTTCCAGATGCTGAGTTATGTACAGTGCAAAATAAAATACAAAATCTGTCCCAATATGTTTGAAGAACTGTCAGAGATAAAGGAGACCTCTAGAAAGGAGAAAAAAGGGAAAGGACCAATAGAAGGGTATGAGTGTAGATAACTTTGAATTGTCCTGTGAGGAATGGTACTTCTTAAAGGTAGTGATCATTCCTGCTGAAAGCCAGAACAGATCCATATCCAAAATGATAAAGGAGAGATTCTTTTTAGATTTATGTATTTGAGTGTTTTCCCTGCATGCATGTGCACCACTTGTGTTCTGTACCTATGGAGGTCAGAAGAGGGTGTCATATCTCCTAGCACTGGAGTTAGGATGGTTATGAACAACCATTTAGGTGCTAGGAACCAAACTCAGGTTCTCTGAAGAACAACAGCTGTTCTTATCCACTAAGCCACCCTCTAGCTCCAAGATATTCTCAAAAGTATAAGATGCAATGATACTCACTTTCATAATTTCCATCATTTTCATTTATTAAATTAAATACCCCCTCTCTTTATTCCCATTCTTTTTCATTATTGAAAATATTTCTAAAAGTTCTGAGCACTGTCATGAGTTTCCATTTTAACAACAACAATGAAATTTTTAAAAATCTACATGTTGCTAGCTATAAAGCTTTAAACATTTTTATTATTATTTTTTCCATCCAGAACCTGCTTGTACAATAAAGAAACTGAAGCCCACAGAGATGTGGAGACTTGTCTGCAGTTACATATGTGTCCTATTGGCAAAGAAAGCCCAGAATCACAAGACCATCATATGGAAAGTTTAGCCTTTAGATTTATCAATATTTTTGTTCTTATCCTGGATATATAATTTTTAAGCCACTTATACTTTTTCCCTGAATTTCCCTGAAATTTCTCATTGGGTATATGAATTAACCATACAAAGTGCCTGGTATATAATAGCTGACCAACTAGTATTGCTTTGTCTCTCTCTATTCATGCTTAGGATATAATATTGCCTTATGATATAGCTTTATTTTCAGAAAGACAGAAGCATAAATGATCTCTGGAAATCAAATCAGACCTAGCATATTAGACCACATGTCTCTATGTGCTGAGGATATTCTTGATTTTTGCATGTCATCCCAAAATTATTTTTCTAAAATATTTATTTATTTATTTATTTNTCTCTCTATTCATGCTTAGGATATAATATTGCCTTATGATATAGCTTTATTTTCAGAAAGACAGAAGCATAAATGATCTCTGGAAATCAAATCAGACCTAGCATATTAGACCACATGTCTCTATGTGCTGAGGATATTCTTGATTTTTGCATGTCATCCCAAAATTATTTTTCTAAAATATTTATTTATTTATTTATTTTCGAGACAGGGTTTCTCTGTATAGCCCTGGCTGTCCTGGAACTCACTTTGTAGACTAGGCTGGCCTGGAACTCAGAAATCCGCCTGCCTCTGCCTCCCAAGTGCTGGGATTAAAGGCATGTGCCACCACCGCCTGGCCTAAAATCTTTTAATTTGAAATTTTACTTCATGTGCATTGGTGTTTTGTCTGCATGTATGTCTGTGTGAGGGTGTCAGAACCTCTGGAACTGGAGTTATAGAAAATTGTGAGCTGACATGTTGGTGAGAGAATTGAACCTGGTTTCTCTGGAAGAGCAGCCAGTGCTCTGAACTGTGGAGCCATCTCTCCATCCCCAATCCCACCATTATTTTATTCTTATCATTAGTTGGTTTGTCTTGAGACCGGATTTCCCTATAGGACCTAATCTGGCTTCCAACTTGCAGTCTTTCTGCTTCTGCCTCCTGAGTACATTACAGGATTGCACCAGTATGCTTGGAACCTTCATAAATAGGATTAGCATTCCATTTCAATTTCAGAAGTGCCTTGATTTAAATAAATCACAAGATCATTTTACCTAGAACTTTCTCAATGCCTTTCTCAGAGCATCTTTTAGTTCCTTGTTCCTCATACTATAGATCAAAGGGTTTAAAATGGGGGTGATAAAAGTGTAGACCACAGACACCATTCGGCCCATCTCAGGAGAGTAGCTGGAACTGGGGGATAAATATATAAAACTGGTACAGCCATACTGTAGGAGGACCACTACGATGTGAGAGGAGCAGGTAGAGAAGGCTCGATGGCGCCCTTCAGCAGACCGGATCCGTAAAATGGCTGTGATGATGAAGACATAGGAGATAGAGATCAGCGTTAGGGGGATGCTTAGGACAATGAAGCTGATGATGTACAGGGCAGTCCTATGAACATGGGTGTCTCCACAAGCCAGCCGTATGACTGCAGGCATGTCACAGTAGAAGTGATAGATTTCATTGTTGTGGCAGAATGGCAGATGGAAGATTAAAATAGTTAGGGGCAGTGACAGCAGGAATCCCAGCACCAGGGACCCCACCATCATCTCTACACACAAGGACCAACTCATGATGAGTGTGTATCTCAGAGGGTAGCAGATCGCAACAAACCGGTCGTAAGCCATGACTGCAAGCAGGACACAGTCAGCTCCACCCAAGAAAACAAAGAAAAACATCTGGGTACCACAACCGGTGATGGAAACAGGAGTTTTCCCCATAGAAAGAAGGTTTGCCAAGGCCAGTGGTGCAATGGATGATGTATAGAAGATTTCTAGAACTGCCAAGTTAGCTAGAAAAAAGTACATGGGGGTGTGGAGTGAGTGGTTAATATGGACAATCACAGCAATTGTGGCATTTCCACTGAGGCTGGTCAGGTACATGACCAAGAAGGTCACAAAAATCACCATCTGCACCCCAGGGTCAGGTGAGAATGGACGAAAGAAGAATTGTACCTTGACAGTTTTATTTATTGTTTCCATGGGGAATGTACAAGACCTACTGCAAAGAAAAATGATAGTGGTCTCAAGGTATCTGTCATTAAATGTGATATCTTCCTAACTTCACCATTCACTGTTAGAGCACTTTCCAAGGTACCTCAGCAGTAAAATGCATAGTTTATTTTAAAGAAGGCCATAGAATGTATAACCGAGACAGTTGTCATCTTCTTGTCTCTCTTTTCTTTCTCTCCAAGTACCAAAGCCCTCATGAGAGTTCCTCGGTGGTGGGAGTTTTGATGACATATGAATGCAGAGCATACCATAGTTGCAGATGTAGAAGAGCTCCCAAAGTATGTGCTGAACAAATCAACGAATAAGACCAACTTATAGCTCAAAGCTGCAAAATGGAGAAACAGGATATAGTGATCCATTCTATGAAACTTGAAATAAAAAAAAATGTTTGACCTGTATAGGCAGATATGTGTCATAATTTAGAAAGATTTGTGCTATTGGTATTTTATGATATCATCATAAACTTTTGTGTTTTTCAAAACCTAGAGTCTTAGTGACTCATTTTGCTTTGCTATTGCTGAGAAAAGGGTCTCCTGTAGCCCAGGCTGCCCTCAAACTCACTATAGAACTGGCCCTGATCTTCATCTTCTGTCCTTCTTTCCCCACTTACTGAATGTTGGGATTACTGGTGTGGTCCAACATGCTCAGTTTTATGGGTTGATGTGGTTTTGGACCTGCTAGACAAGAACTCTACCAAGAAAGTTAAATTCCTAGCCCCAAGTCTGCCTTGTTTTTCTTAACACAATGATCTCTAGTTCCATTAATTTTCCTGCAAATGTTCCTGCTTTTCTAATGCTTTTTTTCCAGTCTCTCTTGGACCTTGCTGTTCTACTCCTGTTCCGCTTTGACACGGACACAGTCCTGTGGTTGTACCATGTGGTTTACTCTCATCTGGGTCTTGCTTCCAACGTCATACATGTCTACTCTCTTCTTAATCTCCTTTTATGATTAGTCTAAAGCGCATCTATTTTTCAAATTCTAGGCTCTGTTCTTCCATGGATTCCTCATAGGGTACTCAAGTTCAAAATTTCTCCCTCTGAAATTGTTCATGACACTATGATTTAAGTGGCATCACACTGCCCTTTCTTAGATCAGTATGTCCTGTACCCAATTATATTTTTTTTAGTTTTCCCAAATTGGGATTGGGGTTCTGAGGTCAGGAGTTCTTTCTTATGACAAATTGTCATTTTTTTTTTTTTTTTTTTTTTTTTTTTTTTTGCTTATCGCAAGGCATAACGAAACATGCTTTATTTTTATTTATTTATTAATTATTATTATTATTATTTTAAACAACTGAGCAAAATTCATTTGAACTCACAGAGACTGAAGCAGCCATCACAGGGTCTATATGGGTCTGTAGCAAATGGTCTGTGCCACCAGCCCAACATAGCACAGTTCTGCAGTTTCTCAAATTACATACCTGGTCATTTTATACAAGAGGAGATCATTCCATGAACAAATTAAAAATAAAATTCCGTCTTAAAGCTCAAAACATGCTTTACTAAGCATTAGCTCATTTAATCTGTAACATTACTTCGGTAGGCATGTGTGATCACAAAGCCCATCTAACAGATGAAGACACATTAGAAGGTTTGGGAGATTAAGGAAGCCAGTGACTCAGAAAAGCATGACTTTCACTTCCTTCTTTGTGCTTCATCTGACACTTTGTGTTTCCTTATTCTTTCTCTTGATCTCCCAGTCCCCCTTTGTCATCCTGGTGTTTACCTGCCTTGTGTCTGACCTTCATCCTTTGCCGAATTTAACTCTAAACAGCATGGCTTTCTTTCTTCCTCTTCTCTATCTTCCACTTTCTGCAAGCTATGGAGACTTAACGCTTGCTGGCCCTGGAGTTTTTCTTATAAATTATAATGAAATTGTCCTTGAATGTCCTTCTGATTCTGTTCTTAAATTCGTTTATTAACAAGACTAAGAATACTGGGAAGTGACCACAAGTTCCTTAGTAGCATATGGTAACCCTGAAGAAATCCTCAGAAATTTGCTCCCAGAGGAAAGAACAAGTAACCATATTCTCGGAACTTACTGATTTTAAAAAACAAGGAAAGTGTTTATTATATTCCTTTTTGTAGATGTTGTGGCAGGAAAGTAGCAGGGAAATAAAAACAAGAATAACATGAAAAAAAAAAAAAGCCAATTGACAGAAAAGGACTGGAAGCCCTTCCCCACCTGCACTTCATACAGTGAAAAATGCAAGTGCAAACTCAAGAAAAACCTGGGACTTTCAAAGGTGGGAAAGGGAGGCACTATGTAAATGACATGTAAATGATGAAGTGGCCCCTGCACCACTCAACCTCCTAATCCCCCCTCCCCCCAGTTCACTAGCCCACTCCCATTCTCAAGAGCACTTTCCCTTTCTCAATAAACTGTCTTTATATTTACTTCCAAAAGAAAGAAAGAATGCATGAAGAAAGAAAGAAAGAAAGAAAGAAAGAAAGAAAGAAAGAAAGAAAGAAAGAAAGAAAGAAAGAAAGAAGAAAGAAAGAGAGAAAGAGAAGAAAGTCCCTGAAATTACAGATCTATAAAATAGGAAAGCCATGGTTTGAACCATTTGGTTACACAGCATTTCTGTTTAGCCTTAGGTTATCTTATACTACCTTATTCTTCATCTGTTAAGTTGCTTTGCTGAGTGATGAACAATAGTTCAGTCCTAGGAGGAATTAGAGGTGGTCACTGTGGGGAAAATACAATTAAGATAGAGCTAAGGACAAAAATGTTAGGTTATAGTGTTTTTAGACTCAAGGTAGCTTATCCAGTAAGTACTGCCTTGACAATGCAGCAGAAAGAACCTCTGTTCTTTGTCTTCTAATGAGCTTGGAGGAAATATTTGTCAAAAGACTATGTTGTTTTCAGGTAGAAGAATAGTGGTTGGGGGCTGGAGAGATGGCTCAGCGGTTAAGAGCGCCTGCTCTTCTGAAGGTCGTGAGTTCAAATCCCAGCAGCACATGGTGGCTCACGACCATCCGTAATGAGATCTGATGCCCTCTTCTGGGGTGTCTGAGGACAGCTACAGTGTACTTACATATAATAAATAAATAAATCTTAAAAAAAAAAAAGAATAGTGGTTTACTTTATCCTTCCTAAGAGACAGATGGAAATGAAGGTCAGAGCTAGGACCTGGTGGCTTGTGCAATGCCCCAAGAATTTTCATTAGGCATAGGGTTTGAAACACCTGCCTCCTGGTTTCTGTAACTCTCATTCAAAGACCAGAACAGTATCTGGAAATTAACACAAACCATACACAATGAACGACTCACTTCACTGGGACTCTAGAGATGAGAGCTCTCAGTGGTGCCTTTTATCATGTTCTCTTTAGCCTCCTTAGGTTCAGGTTAGGCATAAATGTACCTAAATTTCCAAAATAATTGTATTTCAATGACTATATAGCTTTCACTTTCTTGCCAAGTCTAAAGAAAAGGAGAAGACAATCATTTGAATACTGCATAATACAAGGCACTTCACTAAGCAAAACAAAATCCGAAGCACCAAAATGCTGGTGTATCACCCATCTTCATTTCTTTATAAAATGCTTCACAGTCATCATTTCCCCCTCTACATGATGATGGTGATGATGATGCAAGCTGTAAGTTAGGTCATAAGTGGAAGCCGAATTAATTTAGCATATATATAGAAAGCTCTTGCCATTGCAACAAAGAGGCCAACTAGATAAAACCTTTGAAAACATCCAGAATATTCATACTCAGATTTCTAACCATATGATGGCAAAATACTGAGCCAAACACTGGTCATTGTGAAAAACACACACCTCTAAACAGTGTTGACATCATTCTTCACATACACGTTGGGTTGACGTGGAGGTGACGTGGAGGTGAAACAAAATCAGACCCCTTTGCTACTCGTCAGCCTGTGTGATTATTCTTTTACTTTATAATGATCTTGTTGTGAAATTATTATTTTTGTTATCAGTGAAAATCCCTTTATTTCTCTGGCCTCAGTTTTTATAAAAAAAAAAAACAAAAAAACCAAAAAAAAAACAAACCATTGGATCTTCCCAAATGCAGCCGCAGGAGCAGCAGCACTACAGGTTTCAATGTCAGAGGTAGCCAAACAAAAACTGTTGCATCCTTATAAGAAATTCGTTTTTGAAACAAAGTCCAGCTATGAAGCTTTTAGTGACCTGAAACTTGTAGAACAGGCTGGGCTTGAATTTAAGCAAATCTTTCTATCTCTGCCTCCTGAGTGCTAGGATTACAGGTGTGGACCATCAGGACTAGCTATGACATTTTTGAATAACAGTTATGTATGCTCTGCTGAGTCCCCCCCACAAACTCCTGGGAGTTTCTCTCTCTCTCTCTCTCTCTCTCTCTCTCTCTCTCTCTCTCTCTCTCCCTCCCTCCCTCCCTCCCTCCCTCCCCACTTCTCTGTGTAGCATCTAGGGAGGAAAGAGAGTCAAAACTGTACTCTTTTACTGACAGCATACTCCTGAGGGGCAACAATGGAACTATCCAGGCAATTTAATGTTGTAGACATGATATGTCTACAAGTGAACCATGAAGGTATCACATGAAACATTCAGGCTCTCAAAAAAAGTTATTCTCTTATTGCAAAAATGAGTAGCATTTATTTGGTACCTTTTAAGATTTGTAAAGATATTGTTTCATTTAAAATGGCCTTCTAATTTTATGTAACATGTGATTTCATTGTTCATATATATTTAATTTTTAAAAATATTATTAATATTATTTTTTAAAGATTTATTATTATTATTATTATTATTTTTATTTTTTTTTTTTGGTTTTTCGAGACAGGGTCTCTCTGTTTAGTTCTGACTGTCCTGGAACTCACTTTGTAGACCAGGCTGGCCTCGAACTCAGAAATTCGCCTGCCTCTGCCTCCCGAGTGCTGGGATTAAAGGCGTGCGCCACCACGCCCGGCTCTATTTATTTATTTTATATGAGTACACTGTAACTGTCTTCAGACTCACCAGAAAAGGGCATCAGATCTCATTACAGATGGTTGTGAGCCACCTTGTGGTTGCTGGGAATTGAACTCAGGACCTCTGGAAGAGTAGTCAGTGCTCTTAACCACTGAGCCATCTCTCCAGCCCCCTATTACTATTGTTATTATCATTCTTATTTTATGTGTATGGTGTTTCCCCTGCATGAAAGCATGTGCACCATGTGAAGAATACCTGGTGCCACTGCGGGCAGGGGAAGTCAGATTCCTGGAACTGGAGTTGGAGACGGGTCTTCAGGAAGAATAGTCAGTGCTCATCTCTTCAGCCCCTTATATCTTTTGAAAGAAGAAACCAAGGCTTAAAATTTTAACCACGTTGCCTAGTTGGTAAATGACTGTGCAGGAGTTTACCATCCAGATTAACCTGGAATTGAGTTGTTTCAAGTAAATACATCAGCAAATAAATAACAGTTCATTGTACAATGTATTAGGTGCAGAGCAAGTGACAGGTGTCCTAGATAGGGAAAGTCCTTTAATTCTATCTTGTGTGTTTTATTTATTTATTTATTTATTTATTTATTTATTTATTTATTATTTTTTACTAATAAACTATACTACTTTGAAGAGGTGAACAGCACCCCATCATAAAAGCATGTTGATTTTCAGGCTGTAAAATTGGCTCAACAGTTAAGAGCACTTGTCACACCCAAATGACAGTTCACATATGACAGCTCACATATGACAGCTCACATATGATAGCTCACAACCACTATCCAGCCCCAGGGAATTTGATGCCCTCTACTGGCCTCTATGGGTGCCAGGTATGCACATGGTGCACATATATTCACACAGGCAAAATAAATACACAAAAATAATAAAAATAAATAAAATTTAAAAATCATGCTGATTTTGAATCTCTATTTCCTTTCCACTCCTTTTCTTTTTTTAAATTAGATATTTTCTTCATTTATATTTCAAATGTTATCCCGAAAGTCCCCTATACCCTCCCCCAACCCTGCTCCCCAACCCACCCACTCCCACCTCCTGGCCCTGGCCTTTCCCTGTATTGGGGCATATAATCTTTGCAAGACCAAGGCCTCTCTTCCCAATGATGACTAGGCCATCTTCTGCTACATACGCAACTAGAGACACAAGCTCTGGGGTGTACTGGTTAGTTCATATTGTTGTTCCTCCATTCCTTTTTCATCATCTACTTATTTAATACTTATTTTCCTAAATAATTTTGATAAATCTCTCTCTGTGTGTACACACATATATTTTATACATTTTGGGGGAGAGGGTGATGTTTTCAGGGAAATTTTCTCACACACACAAGGGGAAGAGAGAGAGGGGAAGGGAGAAGGAGAGAGGAATATGGAGAGGGAGAGAGAGAGAGAGAGAGAGAGAGAGAGAGAGAGAGAGAGAGAGAGAGAGAGAGAGAGGTTGTAGGGTAGGGTGTCACTGTATTTCTGGTTGTTCTGAAACTCACTATGTAGACCAGGCTGGCCTCAAATTTACAGAGCTCAGCCTGACTCTGCCTCCTGAGTGCTGGGATTGAAGGTGTGCACTGTAACATCTGGGATTGAAGGTGTGCACTGTAACATCTGGGATTGAAGGTGTGCACTGTAACATCTGGGATTGAAGGTGTGCACTGTAACATCTGGCTTTACTTTGATAACTACTATTGAGTCTTACCTTATACAAGTCCTAGCTCTAGTTTCTGGGGAAAGAGGGGAAAACTAGAAAGCTCAACAATGAATGAAAAACAGAATAATAAGCACCACACTGGCCAATCCAGCTGAGGGATGCTCTAAAGGGACAATGTGCTGCGGTTGCCAGGCAGTTCTCCCTGTTTGCAGCAAGGCTTTTTAACAAAACGTGTGCCATTGCAGTTGTTTCTTAATGCACAGGAAGGATTCACATGAAAGAAACTTCTGATTGTTTCTTTTATAATACAAGTAGATATTTTCTGTTTTCTACTGCTCTGAAGTTAAAATTGTGGATATTTTTAAAAAGTAGAGGACTCCCTGAATGTATTCATGTGTGTTTCAGAGCTGATTTAATGTTGAGCATATTTTATCTAACTTTAGATGTGGGACCTCTTAACTCTTTGGGAACAGATGTTCCTCTCTGCCTAGCATCAGTTTGACAAGCATGGCTTTCACAGTTCTTGAGTTCCTGGAAAGCTTCCTGGTATCAAATGCTGCTTGGGAATAGGAACTGGGCAATGGCTTCTTTGCAAAACTCCATGCTCAGCCTCTGTTCCCTGGCCAAAGGATACCCAAGCCTTGCCCCAATGACAGAGTCAGGATTTTTCTAATATAAAATCTGAGGTAAGGGATGAGATTCTTACCTTTCAATGGACTCCTTTGGACTTCAATACATTATGAATTTACAAGAATCCTTGGCAAAACTCTGAGCCCTCAGTGGCTGTGCCTCAAGGCTTTTGTGTTGTCAAATCTCCAGACTGGTACATGGTGGCTGCTTCCAGATCACACATATTGCTAATTGACAGCATGATCATGAAGCATTTTAAAACCAGACATAATTACTATTCCATTATCTCTTCTAAGTCTTTATTCCATTCTATCCTTTTCTTTGTTCAAGGTGACAAGTGGCTTTTGCTTGCAACATCTTGGTAGCTTGAAACTTACCCTGAAGTCACAATAGTATTCAGACTTGAAATCATTTTAAAACAACATTCATAACTAACTTGGCTAACAAACCATTGTTAGTCCTCTGAGATGACCGAGGTCAGCTTGGGAAACCTAAATCAGCAAGATGAGAAACATTGTACCCAAGAGTTAAATTGCATCAGGGCTATTCCACTGGTACATTTTCCTTAGGGACTGTATTTTAGTCACTTCTTCATGTTTTCAGTGATGAGGTCAGTTGGGGGCAAAACAAATTACCTGAAAAATAATTTTCTCATTGTTTTTAAGTGTTAAAATTGGGTAGAATCAAATTCAAAATGAGGGTTTGAAGCAATGCACAAGAATGGTTAAAAGATCAGGCAGTCCTGATACTGGGGACATGGCTCAGCTGGAAAAGAAAGCATTTAGATCCCAGCACCCATGTGAAAATTGAGATAAAACACTTGTAATTCCAGTGATGAAGGTGGAGGCAAGAGAATCTCTATTGCTTGCTGGCTAACCAGTCTAGATAAAGTGGAAACCTTCAGGTTTAGAGGGAGAACTTGTCTTAAAAAATAAGGCAGACAGTGATAGAGGAAGGCACCTGATATCAACTTCTGGGCATCACACACACACATTTTTTAATTAAAATTTTGGCTCAGTTTCCCATCATTTTTAAGCTTTTGAGTAAGTTACTTTTTTAAATCCTCATTTTCCTAATCTGCAAATTGGGAGCAATACTATTCCCATCTCATCATGGGATAGTTGTGGGAATAGTCTGAGATAATGCATGGACAATGCTTACCACAAGAAATAGCAGACTATTAACTCTATCACAATTACTATGCTATTCAGAGAGAATACTGTAAAATTCCTATGGTGCAGAGAACATTGAGAATTGTTGATGTAATCTAGCCCTATTTCCAATGTGGCTATTCATTTACACCATGGGAAATAAAATAGAAGGGCAGGGAATAAAGATCTCAAAGAAAACAGTTCTACACAGTTGTCATCAGATACAGGTCCAACCCTTGAGGAAAAACACTGAGATCTGACATACAACTTCGCCTTCTCTGAGTATCACACAGAGGCATGAGGGATAAGAGGTCTATACCACAGACTGAAGCTACCACTCTAGAACTCATTTCTTCTAACAGCTCAACATCATTCCACAATGGCAAAAGCAAGCAGATGATTCTGTACTCTTTAAAATACTGTATTCAGCCGGGTGTGGTGGCACACACCTTTAATCCCAGCACTCAGGAGGCAGAGGCAGGTGGATTTCTGAGTTCGAGGCCAGCCTGGTCTACAAAGTGAGTTCCAGGACAGCCAGGGCTATACAGAAAAACCCTGTCTCGAAAAACCAAAAAAAAAAAAAAAAAATACTGTATTCAACATATTGTGTGGACAGCCAATGCTTCACTACAAAATAGCTTTTACATAAATGATTTTTTGTCAAATTTTAGGGTAAAGTAAGTATTCTGAGTGTGTTTAAGGGGGCTAGATTATTAAGTTCATTATGACATGTTTTTTTCAACTTGTGTTAGGATTATTAGGATATCGTCATTGTAAGTTGAGGGCATCTATGTGTGCTATTAAAAAATAAACTCCTAAACCAGAGACACTGAAACTTATAGAGGAGAAAGTGGGGAAAAGCCTCGATGATATGGGCACTGGGGAAAAATTCCTGAACAAAACAGCAAAGGCTTGTGCTGTAAGATCAAGAATTGACAAATGGGACCTCATAAAGTTGCAAAGCTTCTGTAAGACAAAAGATACTGTCAACAGGACAAAAGGGCCACCAACGGATT